>ML776773.1:1057702-1095031 GCA_009831015.1 Picea engelmannii
GCTCATGACATCTCATATTAGGTGGTTATGCTAATCGTTGAGTTTCTCACCCATTTTCTAGAAGCCAAAGCTGTTAGAGCACATTTAATGGAAGTTGCCATTTTTAGAGGAGGTCGATCCTTCTAGTGGTCGACCTCTCGAACTGTAATTCGCTATAAATACCACCAGTAGTGGCAAGGCCATAGGACATAATTTTAAGAAGACGTTTCATTGTTTAATTGAGACATATTTGCAAACTTATGTTCAAACTATGTTTTTTTTAATTAATGATAGAATCGTGTTGATTTGAGCCTGCATTTTGCTGTTGAAGAGTCGCCACGACCTGCTGGGGGGCCCACCAGTGGTATGGGTGATTGTTTAGATAGATAGATCATGTGTTTCATTTTCTTAGTTATAATTCACTTCGTTTCTCTGTTATATGTATTTTGTCGTTTTAAATACTGTCTTTGCTGTCTATAATTTAATTGTCTAATCCCTCTTTTGCAGGTTGCTTATAGGAGATAGTTATTTGTCATGCTATATCTCTTAGCTCTTGACAATTGGCTTGCAAGATACTAACTTAGATGAAGTGATAAAGTGTTAAATTGGTTTCTGCAAATTAAAACAAAGTAGTATTTAAAACAGAGGATTAGTGTAGGCGAAGTTTCTTTTGCAAGCTTTGATGGATAAATAATTGCAAGTTTTATTAGTTGATTTAATTCTCAATTCAATTGTGTGTTCATGGATCTATTTTGTTTATTAATCTAGTTTTAGTATGTTAGGATAGAAATAGATTTTGGATTATGTTTGTGCAAGCATGTTAGTTTGAAATCTGAGTTTTAAAAATAGGATTAGCCCAGTTTAAATTATAAAATCTCAGTTCTAGATTTGAATTGCAATTTTAATTGGAATATTGAATTTGGGTTAAGAGTTTTAGTCATAAGTTCATAATTTTGTAAATTTACTTGAGTTAGCATAAGAGTGTGTTTTAATTAGTATAAGAGTGTTTTTAATCATCGATGATTGATGCATGAAATTTAGAGATCACATGGATTTTTAGGATATTTAATGTTTCTTCTATAATGGCAAAGATTTCGTTAGATTGCTTGATTCATACTTTCCATTTCTCTATAGAATTCAGCATTGAATTAATCCCTCTTGAAGTGTCACTAATAGTCAGATGCCATCGTGATGTTATTAGACACCGAAGACATAATCATCATCTTTGAATTTCTTGTTATAGCAAATTAAGAATAGTTTTGATTAATTTCTGAATATAGTCATAATGCTTTTTGATGAAGTAGGTTAAGATTTCTCCTTTTGCAAAATAGAAATGATTATGAGTTTTGTTTTTAGAATAGAGTTTTGTTGAAATAGTTTTGATAGGTTAGTTGTTTGTTTGCTTATTTGCTTAAAGATAAAAGATCAAAAGTAATTTATGTGTTGTTTCTCATTAGGTTGAATAGATTAACTTGTTCAAAGTAGGTTATGATTTTCTTCTTTAGGAATAATCCATCGATCCATTGTTTGAAGTTGCTTAGGGTAAATAGTTCAAGTTCATTAATAGGATTTGCTAATTGATAAAAATGAAAGAGTCATTGCTTAAGTAGATTAATCCTTAGATAAATCACCCCCTTAGTTAGACCATACTTCCATCAACTTTTTTGCCTTGGCATATACAGTGATACAACTCTAAGTTTACTTACCCCGGGTTGACAATTTAATTGAGGGATTTAGTGCATATAGAATATGTTAGGATATTTAGACACTTAGGAGTTAGTTAAGATCTACTTGGTATAATGTGTTGTAAAGTAAAAGTGTGTTTCTTAATGTGTTTCTTTAGTATGCATTTGTAGTTAGGAAATTCGACGATCACGATATGTTCCCGACATAGAGTGATCCGACAGTTCATAATCTCCTCGATATTAATGACCATTGATCCGTGGCTTAACACCCGATTGGTCCATGGTCTCTATTTAAATATAATGGAGGGTCATTTTCTGATGATCGATTGTGAGAAACTCTCTTGTAAAATCTCTCTATAATATTTTTCTTTTGCATTAATAAACTGCTCCAAGTGGCTGTGTTGGCTGGCCGTTGATGTTTCCCCGTAGGGGTTTTACCACGTGAAAATAATGACCTGTTGATATTTGATATGGTTATGTGAGTGGTTACTAAAGGTGTTCGTCCTCTGTTGGAATACCTGTGTTGTCGAACATGGTATTAGATCTTGTTTGAAGATTTACTCCTGTTGTAGATCGAGATCGTGAAGCCGAGTTTCCTTATCTCCATTTTCTGTCATTTTCGTACATTTATAGGATGAGAGGACTGTTCCATTGCGTCCAGATCATTCATTTCATTTAGGAACACTTTTATTTTCACTCTAAAAGGTTTATGTTTTCCCAAGATATGACCATTACAGTCAGATCCAAAGGTATAAAGTTTGAATACACATTTTTTTAAATTTTTGCAGAGTAGTGTTTTGGTTTTATTTTGGTTTTGTTTTATTTATTTCTGGGTTGCTACTCTTTTATATCTGCGTATTCTCTTTGCCTCGTGCCCTGTGCGATCTCGACAAATTAGAAACATATAGGAAAATCTTCCGGATAAGCTAACCGAGATCTGACCCTTGTTGTCATTGAGAAGTGAAATTTTTTTCTTGTGTGAAAAGAGTTTTTTTTTAGCACGCTCTCCAAGTCCATCAACAAAAACAACAACAACAACAACAACCCCAATCCTCCTTATGAATATTAGAATATGTTTTTCTAGTCCATTTGGTTAAAAGTTGCCTTATTAAGTAAGAGGTCTTGAGTTCAAGTCTCTCTTTTGTTACTTTTTTTTGAAAAAGTTCATACTAACATTGTAAAGTGTATTTCACTTCAAGTATAAAAGTGAATCACTATAAGTAGCTTTAATATTTTATTTTAGAGTTATTTATTTTGCATGCATCTTTTCTGTTATAAAGTAACTTCATTGTAAAAGTGATCCCCACTTCTCTTTATAAAAGTGGGTCACTTCATAAAGAAACTTACACTATCATGTGGTCATTTGGTTACTGTTTATGTCCTTTTTTAAAAGGACATAACTCTCACATACGAAGTCCATTTTCAATGCCGTTTTTTTTTTTAAATCGCATAACTTTTTGAGCTCTTTCCATTCAGATCATCAGTTTCAGTTTTTAAATCTGTATTATCTATATATTTAATATGGCTTCTACAAGTAATCTCATACTTACCAACACCAACTACTTCCAATGGAAATCCCATATGGAGGATTTATTAAGAAGTAAAGGATTGTACCGGATTACCTTGGGAAAGGAAACAACACCCACTGATGCTGATAAGAAAGACAAATGGGATAATAGGAATGCCAAAGCACGTGGATTAATTGGAATGTCCATCTCTCCTAATTTAAGGTTCCACCTTCAATCAATTGATAAACCCAAAGAAGCTTGGGAAAAGATTGAATCTGTGTTTGGTAAACACAATATTATTCAAGCACAACAGTTAGAAAATCAAGTACTAACTTAAAGTCCAAATGATTTTTCTTGCATTGAAGACTATCTATCTAAGTTTAAAACACTCAAAACTTTATGTGAAGAATGTAAGATAAAGATAGACGGAGATCGTTGCATCTATCATATTCTTTCTAAGCTAGGTAGTGCACATTTTGTGTTTGTATCTACCTTTTATGCCTTACAATAGGCTCTAGGGGCACCTTATAAAAAACCTAGTCTTGAGAACTTTTGTGATTCTTTGATTAGAGAGAAAGATAAACTAGTACAACTTGGAGTGATCAACACTGCAGGTACCTCCAACAAAGCCTTATTTTTCCATTAGAAAGATAAACCCAAGAATCCCAAGAAGCAACATCCTCTCCACAATAACAAGAAATATAAAGGTCCCAAACCCACTCAGACAACTTTTTCTCCTAATGGAGACAAAGGAGAAAAATATAAAAATAAGAAGATTGACAGACATTGCAACTTTTATGATAAATATGGTCATGATGAGTCCAAATGTTTCAAGAAGATGGAAGCTTTAGAAGAAACGATGAATAAGCACATCGTCAATATTGATTCTACTTCTTCTTCTTCTTCGCATGGACATGCACTTTCTTCTTCTGGTTTGTCCTTCAATACAACTTCTACTTCTACTTCTGATAAGTGGCTTATTGATTCTGGAGCATCTTATAATATGGCTAAGGATAGAGACATATTTTCTACTCTAAATGAATGTAACACCAAGAGAATATTTGTTGGTGATGATATATATCTTAGTGTTGAAGGATCTGGAACAATTCAAGTAGAAAATGGTCTTTTCAGTGAGCTATTATGTGTTCCAAGTCTTTCATGTAACCTTCTATCAATATATCAAATCACTCATTCAGGTGAAGGTAAAACCGTAGAGTTTTCACCTCACCAAGTTGTAATCTAGGATGTAAAAGATCCTAAGCATGTTCTTGCAACTGGAATTGCTGATGATATTACCAGGTTGTACAAGTTTGAAAAATTTGGGTCATCATATTTTTCATCAGTTTTTGTTGCTCATAGCGATGACTTCAGCAAACTTTAGCATGAGTGGTTTGGTTATCTAAACTATCGCCCATTGCAACAACTATGTAATCAACATATGGTGACTGATCTTCCTCTTGTTTCATGTAGTGATGGTGTTTGTGTCGGTTGTGTTCTTGGCAAACATCATCGGGACAATTTTGAAAAACATGCCTCATGGCATGCTCACAGGCTTAAGAGATAATTTTTTGACAAGTTTTTGGCATACAAGGCCCTTATAGAAAAGCAATCTGGATATCAAATTCAAAGGTCAAGAACAGATAATGGGGGCAAATATGTGAACAATAATTTTACAAGTTATTGCACTACACAGGGAATCCAAATGCAACACACTGTTCCATATACACCACAACAAAATGGTGTTGCTGAGAGAAATAACCACACATTAAAATAAATGGCTAATTGTATGATCCAATCTAAGGGATTAAGTCTAAAGTGTTGGGCGGAAGCCATCAACTGTGAAAATTACATAGTAAATCACACTCCCACAAAGGCTCTTAAAAATATAACACCGGAAGAAGCTTGGACTAAAATTAAACCAGATGTAAGTCACTTCCATGTATTTGGCAGTATAGCATGGGCTCACATTCCTTATGAGAAAAGGAAAGCATTGTAGTCTAAAAGTGAGAAGTGTATATTTGTTGATTATTCTGAATATGTCAAAGGTTATAGACTTCTTCAAACACATTGTAATGAAATTATTATTAGAAGAGATGTTAAATTTGATGAAAATATCTTGGCCTGTGAGCCTAATTCAACGTTTGTGCCTTCTTTGGCCTGTGAGCCTAATTTGGCGGTTGTGACTTCTTCGACCTGCGAGCCTAATTCGACGGTTGTGACTTCTTCGGCCTACGCGCCATCTTCGACATTTGTGACTTCTTTTGTTATGGTTTCTTCTTTAGGTGATGACAGTAAGGATGAAAATCCACCTTTGCCTTCTCACCTTCCTCCAAATGAGTCCTTTGACCATGAACCAGCACCAACTCCACCGCTTCCTAGATGGGTATGTTCAACATGAGAAGCAACTGGTGATATTGTTGGTGATCCTTCAGATCAACGTCGGACATGCTCACAGTTATAGTGAGCCTCTTCTCTTTTGGATCAAGTTTCAGAAAATCATGATCTAGAGACATTTGTAGAAGCTTCGGGTCATCCATATTGGGATACAACAATGAATGAAGCGTATCATTATTTAATGGAAAATATACTTGGGATCTTGTACCTCTTCCAAAAGGAAGAAAACTTGTCATATGTAAATGGGTCTACAAAACTAAGTATGCATCAGATGGAAGTGTTGAAAGACACAAGGCTTGATTAGTTGCCAAAGGATTTTCCCAAGTTGAAGGAATTGATTATAATGAAATATTTTCCCATATAGACAAAATGAATTCCATCCGCCTTGTTCTTTCCCTTGCCGCCTCACATAAATGGGAGGTCCATCATATGGATGTTAAATCACCTTCTTGCATGAATATTTGCAAGAAGAAATCTACATGGAACAACCTCCTGGCTATGTACAGAATGACTCTAGCCTTGTTTATCACCTTAATAAATATCTTTATTGTCTCAAGCAAGATCCCCGAGTGGTATGCCAAAATGGACAAATTTATTATTGCCACTGGATTCTGTTGATGCCATTCTAATCCTAATGTCTATACCAAGAAAGTAGGAATCCATCTCATAATCCTTTTCCTTTATGTTGATGACCTTATCCTTACTGGTAGTGACTCAAAACTTCTAAACCATGTGAGAAACAACCTTAAGAAGAAGTTTGAAATGACAGACTTAGGTTTTTTGCACTATTTCCTTGGCCTCCAAGTTTTACAAACCAATGAAGGAATTTTTCTTTCCAAGTCTAAGTATGCTTGTGACCTTCTTTGTCGCTTTCACATGGATGATTGTAAACCAACCGTGTCTCCATTCTAGTCTGGAGTCAAGCTTACTTCCACCTGTACTTCTCCCAAAGTTGATGCCACCCTGTACCATCAGTTAGTTGGTAGCCTCTTATACTTGACTCATACCCATCCTGATCTTTCCTTTGTTGTTGGTCTTGTTGCCCGGTATATGAAAACACCCCATGAAAGCCATTGGAAAGAATCTAAAAGGATACTTTGCTATTTCAGTGGTACTGTTCAGTTTGGGATACATTACAGTTCAGGGGGGACTCCTTTATTGGTTGGTTTCATTAATTCAGAATGGGCCGGTGACCCTGATGATCAGAAGTCTATTGCAGGTTATGTTTTCATCCTTGGTTCAGGACCTGTCACTTGGGCCTATAAGAAACAAAAGGCTATTGCACTTTCTTCAATAGAAGTAGAGTATTGAGCAGTGGTAAATGCAAGTCAGGAGGCCTTGTGGCTTCGACAAATCCTTTTATAGTTTGGATTCTAGCAGCAACATCCTACTAGCCTTTGGTGCGATAATCAAAGTGCCATCAAGCTCGCCAAAGACCCAGTTCAACATCAACGTATAAAACACATTGAGATACACATGCATTTGATCATAAATCTCATTCATGATCAATTTATTGAAGTGCTCTTTTTCCCTATAGAAGATCAAGTTGCATACATTTTCACAAAGTCTCTTACAGAAGCAAATTTTTCCAAACTTCGATCTATGTTAGGAGTTCAGGAAGTTGTCATTAAGGGTGGATAGGCTCTAATGTCGCCTTCCTTCTCCTATTGTGTCACCATTGTAAATCCTTCAATCCTATCCCAAGTTGTTCTTAAGGGGGGATGTTAGGATATTTAGACACTTAGGAGTTAGTTAAGATCTACTTGATCTAATGTGTTGTTAGGTAAAAGTGTGTTTCATGTGTTTCTTTAGTATGCATTAGTATGAATTTGTAGTTAGGAAATCCGACGGTCAGGATATGTTCCCGACATAGAGTGATCTAATGGTTCATACTCTCCTCGATCTTAACAACCATTGATCCGTGGATTAACACCCAATTGGTCCATGATCTCTATTTAAAGAGAATGGAGGTTCATTTTCCAATGATCGATTGTGAGAAACTCTCTTTGTAATCTTTTTCTTTTGCATTAATAAACTACTCCAAGTGGTTGCGTTAGTTGGGGCCGTGGATGTTTACCCGTAGGGGTTTTACCACGTGAAAACATCGGTGTGTTGATCTTTGATCTAGTTATGTGAGTGGTTACTGAAGGTTTTCATCCTCTGTTGGAATACCTGTGTTGTCGAACAAAATACCCATCAAAGATGAAAGGTTTTTTGTAACTGATTCTTGAGGAATCGAAGTAGGAATTTTTGGGAATTAGTGATAGTTGTATAAATAAAGGAAGAGACCCATTTTTAAAGGGATCTTCAAGATTTGTATACACTCGAGAAACTACTTCAAGAGAAAATACTTGGTTAACTAATATTGATAATCCCTCAAGGCCAACTTTTGATAGAGAGAAAGCTTATGTGTATTGTTGTTTTCTTTGAAATAATTCTAACAAAATGTTTGTTGTTCACATGGGCTATAAGAACAAGTTTTGCTTATACTGTTTTCTGATGCAATTAATGTTACTCTTATACTTTTGTTATTCTTTCTCATATTTAATTTCTTGATCATATGATTTGTTGATGTATGCATAAATATGCCGTATAATTTTTTGGTTATACATTTGTATGCATGTTTTATCTAACTTTGTACCTTCATGACAACTGTCTGATTGGGGTCATTTCATATCATCTAGTTATGACAATTCATTCATATCTAGGATAAGATAGATTAAATTAGATTAGTTTTATTTTATGCATTTATATAGTCTTCATCTACATATGTCATTTGCATAACCATCCAACCACTCACCCTGACAACCAGTAATGGCAGCTAGGCCAGAATCTGGATGGGTCTCCTAAACCAAACAATGCATAGTTTGATTGGGATTGTGTACCATGGAGTAACCCTTACTATTATAGGGAATTTCATCCCACAAAATTGGCGCTAGAAGGAAGGACTGAAATTGTATGGATTACATAAACACACTGCATATGCATATCACATAATTCCCTTTGTTCTAATAAATGCTGGTACTAAATTTCAAAAGGGTATGGACATTGCTTTCAAAGGTCTGATAGGTCAAAGTGTGGTGATCTATCTTGATGATGAAACTAGTTATTCAAAACAAAGAGCTGATCACCCAAAAAATATGAAATAGACATTCAAAAGATGCAAAAAATACGGTATCTCTTTAAATCCCAAGAAGAACATCTTTATTGTTTCAGAAAGAATTTTGTTGGGGAATGTTATTTCTAAAGATGGGATTTCTGTGGATCTAGATTGAACTAAGGCTATTATGCAAATCCCACCACCGCACACCAAAAATTCCATCAAGTTCCTTTTTGGCAAGATCAATTTTGTGAGAAGGTTTGTTCCATATTTTTTCGAAACCGTGAAGACTATTCAACGGATGATACAGAAATATGTTCAGTTTAAATGAACATCTGTTGAAAACAAGGCCTTTGAGAACATCAAGGTCTCTATATCAGTTGCACCTTCTTTACAAAGTCCATATTTTA
The DNA here is from genome assembly GCA_009831015.1 of Picea engelmannii. Classification (NCBI taxonomy): domain Eukaryota; kingdom Viridiplantae; phylum Streptophyta; class Pinopsida; order Pinales; family Pinaceae; genus Picea; species Picea engelmannii. The sequence continues at coordinate 1,066,779 of ML776773.1, forward strand.
CTAAGGACTTACTGTTGTATAATTTTCCTTCTGACCATTCTATTATAGAAGTGCTCACACAGAAGGACGAACAAGGGAGTGAATGCCACATCACATTCATGAGAACTAGATTAAAAGGTGATAAAATGAATTACCACCAGGTGAAAAGCAATCTTTTGTTGTCCACAAATCCATCAAACAGTTCAAACCATATATTTCAAAGAACCATACCAAGGTAATCGTCCCGCACCTAGAGGTCATATCTCTCTGTATAGAGGGAGCTGGGCGAGATACAAGGTAATTGGATGAATTCCTTACAAGAGTATGAACTTGAATTTAAAATATAAAATATTGTCAAAGGTCAAGGTCTTTGTAAGTTGGAAACTGGAATCATGGATGTTGAAAATCAAGAAGAAGACAAATGGCAAGAGGAACCAACCTTCTCCACACCACAAGTTTTGTATGTTCCATATGTTGATAATTTGTATTACAAAGATCTAAAGTACTATCTTGAACATGGTAAAACTCCATACCATCTCAATGCAAATAAAAACAAAGCACTAAGGATGAAATCAACACAATATTAGTTGTTCCATGGTAGCTTGTTCGGAAAAAACTACGACAGAGCCCTACTACGTTGTCTTGAAAACAAAGATGATGATAAAGTCCTTAAAGACCTGCATGATGGATCAACTAGATTCAATTTCTCAAGAGACAAAACATCCCACAAAATATTAAGAGTCGAGAACTACTGGCTGAAATTATTTAAGGATGCTCATGCTTACCCTCCCAGCTATGACACTTTCCAAAAATTAACTGGAAGAGAGAGCAGAGTAGCTGACCCACTTCAGTTTGTTGCTAATGAAGATCCATTCAAACAATGGGGGCTATACATTATCGGTGAGATTAATCCTCTTTCATCCAAGCAACAAAGGTATATCCTAACCTCTATTGATTACTTTACTCGTTGGACTGAAGCAATACCACTAACCAAGGTGAATGATGAAGTGGTAATGAATTTTCTTGAACAACACATTATAACCAGGTTTGGGGTACCTCACTCTCTTGTGTTTGATAACACAACATATTTTTCATCGTTTGAATTGGATTAGTTTACTTTAGAGAAAAGGATCACGTTAAAGTATGTGGCCAACTATTACACTAAGGGCAATGGCTTGGCTGAATCTACAAACAAGAATCTAATCCACATTCTAAAATGAACTGTAGTAGACCAAAAAAGAAATTGTCATAATGCACATCCCAATGCCATTTGGGCTGATCATGTCACCCCCAAGGCTTCTATTGTAACACATACTGAAATTTTGGCTTTCGGTCACTTAGGAGAGAAAAATTTATAGTGTTTAACTACCGAAAGTGTAGATGTGAGAAAACGACCATTTGTCTGTCACGCGCATCACTGAATGTTCTCTACCTATCATCTTCAGTCAAATAACGCCGAAATCAGCCCCAAATGCACAGGTTTCACGTGAGAATCAAAGAAATGTACCATATGTTCGAGCGTTGAGTCACAAGGAGAATGAATGGAAGCATTGGCAGTGGAACGACTGCATACACCGAGCATTAAGCCACATGGAGAAAAAGCTCACGAGTCCATTTTTTTTTTTTTTTCGTCAGGGATTTGGTTGATGTAGATATTTTAATAACTACAGCCCCAATCCCCGAATTCACAAAAAGTATTAAAGGATAAGCTGGGTCAAATAAAGATTAAGAAAGATTAACGTTAATAAATCTCATCGCAATTTCACGATTCAGGATTTCTCGCATCAAGTATTATCGAAGTACCGACACTTAAATCCATGAAAGGTTAAATATTAATTTCTAATCATGATTAATTAAGAGATTAAAGAAAATGATTATTGTCTAATTAATCCCATCGTGATTTCGTGATTCGAGATTCCTTGCATGTCATAACTCTTGAGGACATGATACTCGAAACCCGAAGGCCCGAAAGTGTGCAATGTAAAAGTTGAATTCTATTTTGGGGATTTTGTCATCGGGGATTTGGCCGACGTGCATATTTTAATAACCATTGCTTCATTTCCCCAAATCCTGAAAACTCGAAATCGAGACTCCAATCATATGCAAAACTACTTTAGAAAAATGCAATTTTCTCAGCCGTGGAGAGGTCGTTTTTCACGTTCGAATAGTCGATCGACATACACAAATAATAAGCTGTCCAGTGGTGTATTTAGAATTTCATTTTGAGCTTGGTAAGGCAGTCAAAATTCCCCCGAAAGATGAGGTTCGTTTTCAGAAATGTGGCATTTTTTATTGTGTTGAGTCATCATTTTCAAATGAGGATTCAGAGCGACTGGAGTATCATTTTGAGAAACGGTTGGAGGATTTTGTGACTAACACATTAGATATCATTATCCTCTCTCATTTTTCCTACAAGTGTAACATATTGGGAGAATCGAATCCATCTCCGAGCCCTAATTTTTGGATTTCATATTTTCCTGTTTTGACACATGTTTGTTAAATGCAGATTTGGGGAAAATGAAAACGGGTCTCAGGGAACTGAAAGAGGTTTTTTATTAGAATAAATAGATTCACAAAAGAATATTTCAATTTATACACATCTGTCGCGATTCGAGAGATACAAATACATAATCGCAGCCCTAGTTTTCAGCACTTTGGCCCATTTTCTATGGCAGAAAGTTTCAAGAATTGTTGTAACTGTTGTTATCTTTTAGATTAGAGAGGATTTAGACCTCAATACATATATGAGGCATATTTTTAAAAGAGGAGAGAGGGGGGAAGTAGTACTCCTAGGACTGTAATCTTTTGATTTCATGTTTAATATAAGAGTGCAAAGTCATTTTCGATCTACAATACAGATTCTTGTGATGTTGGTTACAGGGTTTGTCTATTGCTCAGTTTTCATATAGTTCCATTCACTTTTTCTTTCTGATTTGTAACATGTGTTTGTAATGGAATTCATTTGTTTGTTAGATTCTCTATTGAAGGACATGTTGTAGGTTATTTCTTGCATAGATCTGAAGGTTCATAATTCATCCTTTGCTAGATGCTCTGTCCCAACTATCTATTTCCACTGATTTATGCTTGGAATTCACTCATTGCTAAGTGATCCTTTCATTTTGATATGTTTTCTCTTTATTCTATTGCTATACATTTTATAAATCCTTCCCTCTATAATCATCTCCTATCTCGCCTTTGCTCCATGGATTTCCATTGCCGAAACACTCTTATTACTAGCTTGATCATTTGACTCCATGCCCAATGGACTACTTTCCGGTCCAACCCATCAACCCTAAAACCTCAAAATGTTATATTATCTAGAGATATACACATTATTAAGCTTATTGAACATCCTATCATGACATATATTCGAGATATCCCTCTCAGATTGGAAGGGGCATCTTCTAATCAAAATTGGTTCGTGGTTATCTCAAAATTTACTTGCACGCAACCCAAATCAAGTTCTAAATGATACATTATTTTTTCAGTTAAAATGTGCTAAGGCTTGGCTCTGTTATAGCCTAGAAGCAACTCTTGCAACAACATTTTCTGGCACCGTTGCCGGGGACGGAGGAAAGAAGTTATCTTCCATGGGATACAACAAAATTTTTAGATCTATTTCTTGATGGTGAACAAGGGATAGGCATTCAATTGGTTGTGATCATTCACCTAACGAATCCTTGGTTCAAAGAATCTACATGATTCATTGGCGACTCCACTGGTCTCAAAATGTCGGATTCGTTCGCCGCTTGGATTGCTACAAGGTTTTCTCCTTTGGACTTTACAAATGTTTATGGTTTTCCAAACACTATTCTAGACATTAAATTTTGGGAAGATGTCCTTCCTAAATTTGGAGAATATGTGGACGACAATCCCTCTCAACAATTGTTTGAATTCTACAAGCTCATGGATGAATTAAATATACATCATGAAGATGTCCTCATGAAACTGTTTATGTTTTCATTGGAAAGAGATGCTAGACTTTGGTATAAATATTTACCTCATTCTAGTATTCCTTCATTGAAATATTTTCACATACTTTTTCATCAACATTGTAAAAGAATCTATTCAGCTGAAATACTTTTTGAAGATTGTTGTAATATAAAATTCATAAGATAGATAGATCAAACACATCTTCTTGAAGAGGAGGAAGGAGTATCAGAAATTTCTCAAGTCGATGAACATAATCAATATGAAGAAGAGTTGGCTGATAAAAAGTAGGATATGATAGATCTTGTGATCACATTCAAGAAGAAGATATTCAAGATCATGGTCAACCTGCAGAAGACAAAGAATAGTTTCTTTATCTAGAAATTGCGTAGACCACCTCCTCCTTTAACAGAAGAAAAGATAGATCTGATCCTGAACAGTCATGTTGCAACCCCTGCTTACACAGATCTGCAACATCCACACAGTCTTGAATATCTTGTTGACTCCGTTTTGTTTCATGAAAAAGAGGTGGTTGTCATGTTTAACCATCCTGAAGAATGTTTGGTGTTCGAGAATGATTTAGATTTTGATGTAAAGGCTGCTAATGATGAAGAAGACAGTGATATTTTTCGAAATCTGTTTCAAGATTAATTTGCTTATTTTTGAATGCAGAAACCTTCAGAATTTTATTCTAATTTTCCAGTATTCGATAAATATAGTGATGATGAAGAGGATTTTAAAGATTTGTTGTCTAATGAAATTTCATCAAATCCTATTTATGAACTAAGAGATGATCAGAAAAGTATGAATGCTATGGTTGAAAATAGATATGAATCTATTTTTCAAGAGTCCAATGAAGATCCTTTTAACTTTGATACATCCTCTAAAGATATCATTGTTGGAGAGGGTGATCATAAATTGTTTCATGATGCATATTTTCAGACTTGATTTTCATTTGATCATTATCAAGACAGTAATGTAGGAAATGAAGAACATATCTCTTCTTCTCTCTTAAAAATTGTCAGTTTTAATAGGCCAGCATATCATAGTGATGAATTCATATTACAGGGATATGATGAAAGAGAGCAGACCAATTCAGATCAGTAGTTGATCATGCATGTTTCCCCAACAAATATTGAGCAGTCCACATTTAACATTCAGATCAGTAAAGGCAACAAGCAACAACATTTCAGTCAGTTGGAACAATAACAAAATGAGGTATTTCTATGTGACTTTTATGATCTAGTAGCAGTTTATATGGAGTCAAAATGGGGGAATAATTTTTTTATTTTCGACTTCTTGAAGTCTGAATTTCAAAATTGTAAGTACCTGCTCCCAGGGCATTTTTGAAATTTGCAGCTGCTCTTGTCATCCTTTTTCTCAAAGATGGAAGTATAATTAAGTTTGTTAGTCGGATACACGCTTGGTTGATTTGGAAGTTTTCCTATACTTGAACAAAGAAGTGATATCGGTTAGAGTAGGTGATGTATATAAATAAGCTTGACTTTGATCACTAGAGTACAACAGTGGTTTTCGGTATTTTTCTGGTTTAGTTTGGAATCCATTATGGTTTTGTTTTAAAGCATTATGACTCCATAGCCCAATGAATGCATAAGCGGTTTTTTGTTTCGGAAAGGTGCAAGTAAAGCGACATAGTTCAGAGTTTGATAAGAATGATTTCAGGTCGCCCAATGGATGAAGGCACATGGTATACTATTCTTGGCGCTTTTCAAGAAAGCACCATCCCTAGATGGAGCCTTTGTTGTAACAAATATTGAAATTTTGGCTTTCATTCACTTAGGAGAGAAAAAATTATAGTGTTTAGCTACTGAAAGCGTAGATGTGAGAAAACGACCATTTGTCTGTCATGCGCATCACTGAATGTTCTCTACCTATCATCTTCAGTCAAATAACACTGAATTCAACCCCAAATGCCACAATAGTATAACAGTCACAAGCCAACTCATGAAAAATCCAAAGATAGGGTTCACGTGAGAATCAAAGAAATGTACCATATGTTCGAGCGTTGAGTCACAAGGAGAATGAATGGAAGCATTGGCAGTGGAATGACCGCATACACCGAGCATTAAGCCACATGGAGAAAAAGCTCACAAGTCTGGTTTTTTTTGTCGTTAGGGATTTGGCCGACGTAGATATTTTAATAACTACAGCCCCAATCCCCAAATTCACTAAAGTATTAAAGGATAATTTGGGTCAAATAAAGATTAAGAAAGATTAGCGTTAATAAATCTCATCACAATTTCGCAATTCAGTATTTCTCGTGTCAAGTATTATCGAAGTCCTGACACATAAATCCACGAAAGGTTAAATATTAATTGCTAATCGTGATTAATTAAGAGATTAAAGCAAATGATTATCGTCTAATTAATCCCATTGAGATTTTGTGATTCGAGATTCCTTGCATGTCATAACTCTTAAGGACATGATACTCGAAACCCAAAGGCCCGAAAGAGTGCAATGTAAAAGAAGAAATCTATTTTGGGGATTTGGCTGACATGGAGATTTTAATAACCACTGCTTCATTTCCCTGAATCCCGAAAACCCAAAATCGGGACTCCAGTCATATGCAAAACTAGTTTAGAAAAACACATTTTTCTCAGTCGTGGAGAGGTCGTTTTTTGCGTTTGAATAGTAGATCGACATCTAAAAATCATAAGATGTCCAGTGGTGTCTTCAGAATTTCATTTTGAGCTTGAGAAGGCAGTCCAAATTCCACTGAAATATGAGGTTCTTTTTCATAAACGTGACATTTTTAACTGTGTTGAATCATCATTTTCAAATGAGGATTCTGAGCGACTGGAGTAGCATTTTGAGAAATGGTTGGAGTATTTTGTGCCTAACACATCATAGATCATTAGCCTCTCTCAGTGTTCCTACAGGTGTCACAGATTGGGAGAATCGAATCCATCTCCGAGCCCTAATTTTCGGATTTCATATTTTCCTGTTTTGACACATGTTTGTTAAATGCAGATTTGGGAAAAATGAAAACAGGTCTCAGGGAACTGAAAGAGGTTTTTGCTTAGAATAAACAGATTCACAAAATCCCTTTTCAGTTTATACACAACTATCGCTATTTTAGAGATACAGATCCATAGCCGCAACCCTAGTTTTCAGCACTTTGGCCCATTTTCTATGGCAAAAAGTTTCAAGAATTGGTTGTAACTCTTGTTATCTTTTAGATTAGAGAGGATTTCAACCTCAATACATATATGAGGCATATTTTTAAAAGAGGAGAGTGGGGGGTAGTAGTACTCTTGGGACTGTAATATTTTTCTTTCTTCTTTAATATAAGAGTGCAAAGTCATTTTCGATCTACAACAAAGATTCTTGTGATGTTTGTTACAGGGTTTGTCTATTGCTCAGTTTTCATACTATTCCATTCAATTTTTCTTCCTGATTTGTAACATGTGTTTGTAATGGAATTCATACATTTTTTAGATTCTCTATTGCAGGATAGGTTATAGGTTATTTCTTGTAGAGATCTGGAGGTTCATAATTCATCCTTTGCTAGATGCTCTGTCCCAACTATCTCTTTCCACTGAGTTATGCTTGGAATTCACTCATTGCTAAGTGATCCTTGCATTTTGATATGTTTTCTCATTGCCATACATTTTATAAATCCTTCCCTCTGTAATCAGCTTCTATCTCACCTTTTCTCCATGGATTTCCATTGCCGAAACACTCTTATTACTTGCTTGATCATTTGTCTCCATGCCCAATGGACTACTTTCCTGTCCAACCCATTAACCCTAAAAACCTCAAAAATTTTTGTTATCCATAGATCTTCCCACTGTTAAGCTCATTGAACATCCTATCGTGACATATATTTGAGAGATCCCTCTCGGGTTGCAAGGGGCAACTTCTAATCAAAAGTGGTTTGTGGTTATCTTAGAATTTACTTGCACACAACCCAAATAAAGTTCTGAATGATAACTTATTTTTTCATTTAAAATGTGCTAAGGCTTGGCTCTGTTACAACTTAGAACCAAATCTTGTGTGAACATTTTTTGGCGCCGTTGCCGGGGACGGAGGAAAGAAGTTATCTTCCCTGGGATACGACAAAAATTTTAGATCTATTTCTTGATGGTGAACAAGGGATAGACATTCAATTGGCTGTGACCATTCACCTGGAGACTCCTTGGTTCGAAGACTCTACATGATTCACTGGCGACTCCACTGGTCTCAAAATGTCGGATTCGTTCGTCGCTCGGATTGCTGCAAGGTTTTCTCCTCTAGACTTTACAAATGTTTATGGTTTTCCAAACACTATTCCAGACATTAAAGTTTGGGAAGATGTCCTTCCTAAATTTCGAGAATATGCGGACGACAATCCCGCTCAACACTTGTTTGAACTCCACAAGCTCATGGATGAATTAAATATACATCATGAAGATATCCTCATGAAACTGTTTATGTTTTCATTGGAAAGAGATGCTAGACTCTGGTATAAATCTTTACCTCATTCCAGTATTCCTTCATTGAAATATTTTCACATACTTTTTCATCAACATTGTAAATGAATCTATTCAGCTGAAATACTTTTTGAAGATTGTTGTAATATAAAATTCATAAGACAAACAGATCAAACACATCTTCTTGAAGAGGAGGAAGGAATATCAGAAATTTCTCAAGTCGATAAAGATAATCAGTATGAAGAAGAGTTGGCTAATAAAAAAGTAGGATATGATATCTTTTGTCATCACATTCAAGAAGAAGATATTCAACATCATGGTCAACCCACAGAAGAGAAAGAAAACAATAGTTGCTTGATCCAGAAATTGTGTAGACCACCTCCTCCTTTAACAGAAGAAAAGATAGATCTGCTCCTGAACAGTCATGTTGCAACCCCTGCTTACACAGATCTGCATCTTACACACAGTCTTGAATATCTTGTAGACTCTGTTTTGTTTCATGAAAAAGAGGTGGTTGTCATGTTTAACCATCCTAAAGAATGTTTGGTGTTCGAGAATGATTTAGATTTTGATGTAAAGGCTACTAATGATGAAGAAGACAATGATATTTTTCGAAATCTGTTTCAAGCTCAGATTGCTGATTTTTCAATGCAGAAACCTTCAGGATTTTATTCTGATTTTCCAGTATTTGATAAATATAGTGATGATAAAGAAGATTTTAAAGATTTGTTGTCTAATGAAATTTCATCAAATCCTATTTATGAACTAAGAGATGATCTTAAAAGTATGAATGCTATGGTTGAAAATAGATATGAATCTGTTGTTCAAGAGTCCAATGAAGATCCTTTTAACTTTGATACATCCTCTAAAGATATCATTGTTGGAGAGGGTGATCAGAAATTGTTTCATGATGCATATTTTCAGACTCGGTTTCATTTGATCATTATCAAGATAGTAATGTAGGAAATGAAGAACATATCTCTTCTTCTCTCTTAAAAATTGTTAGTTGTAATAGGCCATCATATCATAGTGATGAATTCAGATTACATGGATATGATGAAAGAGAGAAGACAGGTTCAGATCAACAGTGGATCATGCATGTTTCCCCAACAAATATTGAGCAGTCCACATTTAACATTCAGATCACTAAAGGCAACAAGAAACAACATTTCAGTCAGTTGGAACAACAACAAAATGAGGTATTTCTATGTGACTTTTATGATCCAGTAGTAGTTTATATGGAGTCAAAATGGGGGAATGAATTTTTTATTTCCGACTTCTTGAAGTCTGAATTTCAAAACTGTAAGTACCTACTCCCAGGGCATGTTTTGAAATTTGCAGCTACTCCTATCATCCTTTTTCTCAAAGATGGAAGTATAATTAAGTTTTTTAGTCGGATACTCGCTTGGTTGATTTGGAAGTTTTCCTATACTTGAACAAAGCAGTGATATCAGTTAGAGTAGGTGATGTATATAAATAAGCTTGAATTTGAGCACTAGAGTACAACAATGGTTTTCAGTATTTTTCTGGTTTAGTTTGGAATCCAGTATGGTTATTTTTTAAAGCATTACGACTCCATATCCCAATGAATTCATAAGTGATTTTTTGTTTCGGAAAGGTGCAAGTAAAGAGACAAAGTTTAGATTTTGACAAGGATGATTTCAGGTCACCCAATGGATGAAGGCACGTGGTCTACTGTTCTTGGCACTTTGCAGGAAAGCACCATCCCTAGACGGAGCCTTTGTTGTAACAAATATTGAAATTTTGGCTTTCGGTCACTTAGGAGAGAAAAAATTATGGTGTTTAACTACCGAAAGTGTAGATGTGAGAAAACGACCATTTGTCTGTCATGCGCATCACTGAATGTTCTCTACCTGTCATCTTCAGTCAAATAATGCCGAAATCATCCCCAAATGCCACAACGGTATAACAGTCACAAGCCAACTCACGAAAAATCCAAAGACAGGGTTCACGTGAGAATCAAAGAAATGTACCATATGTTCGAGCGTTGAGTCACAAGGAGAATGAATGGAAGCATTGGTAGTGGAACGACTGCATACACCGAGCATTAAGCCACATGGAGAAAAAGATCACGAGTCCGGGTTTTTTTTTTCGTCAGGGATTTGGCCGACATAGATATTTTAATAATTATAGCCCTGATCCCCGAATTCACTAAAGTATTAAAGGATAAGCTGGGTCAAATAAAGATTAAGAAAGATCAACGTTAATAAATCTCATCGCAATTTCGCGATTTGGGATTTCTCGCGTCAAGTATTATCGAAGTCCCGACACTTAAATCCATGAAAGGTTAAATATTAATTGCTAATCATGATTAATTAAGAGATTAAAGCAAATGATTATCGTCTAATTAATCCCATCGTGATTTCGCGATTCAATATTCCTTGCATATCATAACCCTTGAGGACATGATACCCGAAACCCGAAGGCCCAAAAGAGTGCAATGTAAAAGCTGAAATCTATTTCGGGGATTTGGCTGACATGGAGATTTTAATAACCACTTCTTCGTTTCCCCGAATCCCGAAAACCGAAAATCGGGACTCCAGTCATATGCAAAACTACTTTAAAAAAACACAATTTTCTCAGCCGTGGAGAGGTCGTTGTTTACGTTCGAATAGTCAATCGACATATAAAAATCCTAAGCTATCCAGTGGTGTCTTTAGAATTTCATTTTGAGCTTGGTAAGGCATTCAAAAGTCCCCCAAAAGATGAGGTTCATTTTCAGAAATGTGGTGTTTTTCACTGTGATGAATCATCATTTTCAAATGAGGATTCTGAGCGACTAGAGTAGAGTATCATTTTGATAAACGGTTGGAGGATTTTTTGCCTAACACATCATAGATAATTATCCTCTCTCATGTTTCCTAGAGGTGTCACCGATTGGGAGAATAGAATCCATCTCTGAGCCCTAATTTTCAGATTTCATATTTTCCTCTTTTGACACATGTTTGTTAAATGCAGATTTGGGGAAAATGAAAACGAGTCTCAGGGAACGGAAAGAGGTTTTTTCTTAGAATAAATATATGCAAAAAATACTCTTTACATTTATACAAAGCTGTCATTATTTGAGAGATACAAAGACATAACCGTAGCCCTAGTTTTCAACAGTTTGGCCCATTTTCTATGGCAGAAAGTTTCAAGAATTGGTTGTAACTGTTGTTATCTTTTAGATTAGAGAGGATCAGAGAGTTATTTCGGATTCATCGAAAAAGTCTTAGAACAAAAATTAGAGAGGATTTCGACCTCAATACATATATGAGGCATATTTGTAAAAGAGGAGAGAGGGGGCGATTAGTACTCCAGGGACTGTAATCTTTTTCTTTCCTATTTAATACAAGAGTGCATAGTCATTTTCGATCTACAACAAATATTCTTGTGATGTTGGTTACAGGGTTTGTCTATTGCTCAGTTTTCATACTATTCCATTCACTTTTTCTTCCTGATTTGTAACATGTGTTTGTAATGGAATTCATCTGTTTTTTAGATGCTCTATTGCAGGACAGGTTATAGGTTATTTCTTGCTATCTCTTTCCACTGATTTATGCTTAGAATTCACTCATTTCTAAGTGCTCCTTACATTTTGATATGTTTTCTCTTTATTCTGTTGCCATACATTTTATAAATCCTTCCCTCTGTAATCAACTTCTATCTCTCCTCTACTCCATGGATTTCCATTTCCGAAACACTCTTATTACTTGCTTGATCATTTGACTCCATGCCTAATGGACTACTTTCCGGTCCAACCCATCAACCCTAAAAGCCTCTAAACTTTTTATTATCCACAGATTTGCCCACTGTTAATCTTATTGAACATCCTATTGTGACATATATTCGAGAGATCCCTCTCCTATTGGAAGGGGCTGCTTCTAATCAAAATTGGTTTGTGGTTATCTCAGAATTTACTTGCACGCAACCCAAATCAAGTTTTGAATGATAACTTATTTTTTCATTTAAAATGTGCTAAGGCTTGGCTCTGTTATAGCCTAGAACCAACTCTTGCAACAACAAATTCCATAGGGACCTAATCTTAGTTCCTTGTGTACGAAAAATAAATTATTCTTCCTTCAAATATTTTCCTTCCTCCCCTCCAACCTACCCAATAGTTTCGTGGGAGGGAATGTCCCGTCATCCAAATATGCATTGATAAGTTGTTGAACCTTTAGGAGAATTGTACCAAAGTGAAAAATAAGTTTGAATCTCACCAAAAAACTATTAAACAGTGGTTTGATAAAAAATCTTCTCGCGAAAAGGACTTTAAGGTTGCTGACCTAGTTCTCAAATGGGATAAGCTACATGAAGACAAGGGAAAACACTCAAAGTTTAAGCAATTGTGGTTGGGTCCTTTTGTGGTAAACAAAAATATTTTCCTAGGAACTTACCATTTATAGAATATTGAAGGGGATGGATATATCCTGCTTATTTATGGACAAATCCCGAAGCACGACATCTACTATCCCTTGAGGCAACTCCCTCCCTCTAGATAAATAAAAGAGTTTGATTTTTGTCTTGATTTTCTACTCGATTTTACTTTACCTTTTATGCATTTTGTGCTTTTGATTTCATTCTTTTCATTTTGTTTACTTTTGGTTTTAGTTTATTTTATTTTTCTCTCTCAAACATTATCACCTTTAAATCCACATAAGTTTGATGGTTTGGACATGAATATCTTTTGAAGTGTAACACATTTGATGTCAAAATATTAGAAATATGTAGTTTAGATTCTAAACATAACTTAATTATAGATTTATAACATTATTGTGCATGAATTCAAGTTAGGCCCAGTAGTAGAACATAGTTTATCAACATATGAACATTGTACTCTTAAAATGTGACAAGGAATGGAGCCAAGGTTCATTTCTAAGAAAATAATTTTTGTGTTTGTATGAATTAAGAAGAAATGGTTTCGGAGATGAATTTGTAGTATTCCAGGGAATGTTACTCAAGTATCTCGCTCATATATAATCAATTTGGAAAATATCACTTTCACAGGTGTCATTCCTCATGCGTTTAAAGGATGACTAGAATCCCCCCATCCACCTTTCTGTGAATAAAAGAGAATCAAATTATAAAGGTAAAGGCTTGGGGAAATCCATTCTAGATCATGTGGGATATGTAAGTATCTCCACTGGGGCTATGGATGCTCACTGGTAGCAGAGAAAGGATTGTGACACTGGGGTGACTCTTTCATGACTATGGATGCTCATTGGTAGTGGATCAACACCAAAGAAATGCATAAGCAACTTTTATTCTCAACATTCCTAATGTCTCAGTTTACTTTTGTACTCCTCATTCCTTCCTGAAACTAATTTATTTGAAAAAATTGTTTCATGGTAATCGATCTATTATGTGCATGGTTATAATTTCTTATTTGTATCATACAAACTTTGTCTCAACAAAATCAAGATTTCGAAAATCTATGGGACCTACTCTTTCTCTCAGGGGTCATGCATCGCCTGTGCTTTCATTCTCAAAATTTTGTATTTAGATACCACTCTGCAGAGATTCATGGTTTCGCCTAGTGTGTCGCCATTTGTTGTTCCAAGCATCAACATCCTCCTTTTTCTTGTATATTTACTTGTAAATCTTCTCTCCAAGAAAATGGAGCCTCCTGCTCTCTTCTATAAAAACTTCTTAGCTTGAATTTTTTCCTGAATATTGCTTGTTTATTACACCTCTCTAAAAACGCTACTTTAATTTTCTTAGTTTGGTTGGGATTCCATATTTGTTCTTGAAACTTAGGTATATTTTGAGAATGATTTTTAGTCATTAGGAAAGTTATTATAAACTCCTTCGATATACACCAAAGGAGTTCCCTTTAATTTCTCTGGTGCCCACCAGAGAACTTCCCCCAAACTCCTCCAAAACAATGAATTGACAACTGCACAACTTCTTGCTAACTCCTCCAGTTTGATAAGAGGATTTCTTACAAACTCCTCGGATTGAACCGTAGGAGTTCCCAATTTCTCCTCTTATATACACCGACATACTTTGCATTAACATCTTAAGTATACACTAGAGACTTTCTCACCATGTCCTTTGGTGCATATCGAATACCTTCTCATTAACACCTATTATTCACATTAGATATGTTCTCAACATCACTTCTGGTATAATATTCCAAAACCCTCTAGTTGCATTAAATGCACTCGATGGCTATAAAAGGGCGCTCCCCCTCAAACAATTAGCCATTGTTCTTTTGAATTCCTAAGATACTTGTTAATCGAAGTGTTCTCATTCCTTTCCCACTATCATTCACTAATTGTCTAATGGAGAAGATGGAGCACTATCAGGATATCAGGAGTTCAACAATACTCTATCCTTGACCTACCCTCTAACTCCATGTGTCATAACAAGTGCTAGATAAGCCCTAAAACCGTCCTTGTCATTTTCACTGGTAATATTTTTTAGGTTTAGGAATATTTTTTATTTTCTATATCTTTAGACATCGACCCTTTAAACTTTGGCCCTACTGGTTTTTTCTTGATAGTCACCTTCGACACCTGCAACCCTTTTACCTTCCCTCCATATCAATCCCCTACCATCACACACTTGGTCTCCACCATAGCTAAATATCATGTACCCTAGTTCATATCTACCTCAGGGATAGTCCATTTCCTCAATTCCTCTTTATATCTAGTCTTTTTTCTGAACCTCACCATCCCAACATTAACAATTCCCCCCATAATCCAAAACCCTGACATAATGTTGAACCCGTATTAAACCCTTAATACCTCCATGAAAAATCTTCACACATTCCAACACAGTTCGAGGGTCTCCCCCTTAAAATCCATTTTTGTATTGGCCAAGTCGTCGAAGCACAAATTCTAGAATCGATCGATTCCTAACGTTTACCCTTTTGTTCCCTTACCCACCAGATATATACACTCTAAGGTTGGGCATATTTTAACCCTAAACAAATTCCCTCGACCCTCCATGCATAACACATCAATAGCCAAAGATGGGATGGGCATGACATCCAAGATACCTAGTCTTCCACATCTACTGCAAGGTGCTTTGGGAGCATAAGTATACAATAAAGTATGACAAGATATGTGAGAAATTCCTATCCCCCTTGTAAAAATTCATTTTCTGCATGCCAGCCCTATGTATTACCGACAAAGCATTGGATCTAATAATAAGAATAGGGGAATGGTATTTGATGGAGCATGGCACATATATCAAAATATACAAAGCCATTAAATCCCCACATCTACTTCACTGATTTTTCCTAGAAAAATTAGTGCACCAATAAGTGGCTTACCAGACAGTGATCGATAGTTTCAGGGAAATACTCTAATGGGATAAGAAATCTATATGACCCCCAATCCCATTGTGGATTGACACTTAATCATTTGCAAACAAAAATAAATCCAAAGACGAAGTGGATACATTGCTTTCATATAAATTCAAAGAAGAGAGATTTAGGAGGCATGACCAAAAAAAGGTGGTCAAGGAACACTTTGCTAAATATGGAATCCCATTGGAATACAGTTCGGCCACATGGGAAGAACAAAAGGTACATTGTGGTGCCAGGACATAAAACGAAGTCATTTCCAAGAGACAAGGAAAACCCATTGAGAAAATAATTGATGAATAAAGAGGTCATGAGGGGGCCGAGACGAAAGCAGAAGAAGAGGCAACAATAGAGGCATCGAATACAACTACATATTTGCAATCAGGATCAATAGAGGAAGAAGATATGGTAGAAGAAAAGAAGAGGAGAAAGAAGGAAAAGGTCCACAAAAAGAATAATAATGCCACCAAAAAGAAGACGAAAACTAATGAATATAAAGATAAGGTTAAGGTTCATGCGACAGTAGCAACAAAAATAGAAGCAAAAGAAAAGGCAGTTGCTGAAAAGGAAGCTGAACAAAAGGCAATGACTGAAAAAGTTACAATTGAAGTAGCATGGAAAGAAACAAATATAGCTGCAGAAAAGGTAGCTGAGAAGGAGCAACATAAGAAGGATGAAGAAGCAAGGAACGATGATGCATCACTAATGGACATTGATATCTTGTAGATATAAAAAATAGGTGCTAGTGGTCATACTCAATTCAGTGGGATAGGTTTGGGGATTTGTACCCTATTCAAACCAAGCAAAGTTCCCAATCCAAAGAAGTTCACATATGATAAGGTCAGGGGTAGGATTGTACAAGAGAAAATAAGGAAAGTGTCGGTCATGGGAGGAAATCCAATGTCAATCCTCACACAGATCTTAGTGATAATAAACATTAGCAAGGACCCAATCTCCATAGATTTCTCTAGCACCAATTTCACTATAGAAACAAAAGATAACGTCTGAAACTTATACCACCAAAATATAGATAAGGATGAAAAATCAAAGAGCTAGAAGAACAACTCAAGAAGGTGAAGATAGATGAGAGAAACTTCTAAAGATTCAAGGCTAGTGCAGAGAATTTCAAGGTGGAACTAGAAGAAGCCATTGTCAATATGTATGCCCACCTACACCTATCTCAACAGATAGTGACCACTATTATAGAACAACATGGCCAAGTGCTAATAAAAAACACCCAGTTCGTAACTTTTCAGGAAGGCATAGGAAACATTGACAGATGGATCACCCAGAATTCAGATGCACCAATCGAGCTTCCACGCCCCTCAAACATAAAAAAAAATATTGATCTCGCTTCACTGGACTGCTTCTAGCAAGCTGGGAAGAGATCAGATAGAGAGACAACTAAATCAATGGAAATATATTCATTATTGCATAAATCAGCACGAAAGTTGACAAGAAAGTGTCGTTTCCCTCCCCTAGAAGAGCTTGGAAAGACTCCCACTATGATACAACTTCTAGAGAAGGTACAACAAAGTACAAGTGCTTGTGTTGCACACTATTTGTAAGAACCTAGGTTCGAGATATCTATGACCAACAAAACCCACCAGACACTGACCGTTTCAGAATCACCTGCTTGCGCAGATGAAGTCTCACTTGAGGTATCTATCGGGACTACAAGAACCAAGTTTCTACAGTAGTGAGAGAATGGGAGGTGACCATTCTATTCATTCTTCTCTATTATTTATGTACACGTAATTATGTCCTTGTTCCTTATTAACTACTTAGTGATTTCAGATTCATACTATCATTAGATTCCAGTTTACCACATAACCCATTACTGTAAGAGTCATGATTATTGCACAATGATTATGCATAACACATATCTAATCTAATAAGCATAAAAAAGAATCCATGAAAATTCATATAACAGACATGTACCACAATATTTAACGTGGTTCACCCAACTCTAGGCTACATCCACAACTACTAGAATCTTTATTATGTGGTTGCCAACTGCTTCTAGCTTATGCACTACGCTTACAAAGATATGTCATGATTATATTTCTTCCCTCCTATCCTAGCCACTCTACAATGCAAGACTCTCTCTCTGCATCATCTCTTACATTCATACATTTATTCCTCTCTTTTACAAACTAGAACAAAAAATCAAGAACAACAACCAAACAACCAGAGAACACCTATTTTCCCAACCTGCTCCATATTTATACTTACAATATAGGGCGTAAAACCCTACTTAGTTCCTCCCACAACCCTATTACATTTCATGACAACTCCAGTTAATTGGTTGTTCAGCTGCTTTCACTGGTTTTTCCGTATGCATGTTGCTTTTTCACTTCGACTACTTGTTCTTTCCTACTTTTGTGTGTCCTTCCATATTTAGCATGTCGAGATGTGATCCTTCCTTTTTTCCCGCTTTATTCTCCTTCTTTATTCTCAACTTTATTCCTTCTTTTTGCATGTTTTACTTCTATATGCACTTCCATTGTTCATTTCCCTCTTGGATGCACCTTAGTTGAGCACTCTCCAGTCCTCCTTCTTCTCTTACACACTTCTTCTATACTTAGTATTTTTACCAAAATTGCATCCCAAAAATTTCTGTCCTCTTTCCAACAGGACCCCAACACTCACCTATGGCTCATCTCGAGCCACTCAGGCCTGTTTCCTATTCTTCCATGCCACAATGAAATTTTGAGAGGCTAACTTTGCTACCTCCACTTCTTTGATTATCGTGACCTTTTTTTTTGCGATCTCCTCAGCGCCCTATGCAGTCAAGGATATGAGTTTTTCCTTTGCTTCATATGCTTCTTGTTTTACCTTTCCATACACAATGGGTAGTTCCCCTATTATCCCTACTTCTTCTTCCTGTAGTGGTCCCAATCGTTGTTGAATGATATTTTGTCGACCCCTTATCTTCTCCATTTCCAAGTATGTGAGCCAAAATGGTTGTCATACGTTCCGTTGGTCGAAGAGTAGTTATCTTATCCAAATCTTGTTGCTCCCTTTCTTGTGCTTCTCTTAATCGAGATTCCATAGCCTTCATCTCTGGATCCTCTACTAACTCTGTCCATATCTGCATGTTTTTCTCGCAGAATTTGGTGCAGTTTTCCTTTACTTTCTTGATATTGGCGACTGTTGTCACCACCATTCTCTCTCTTCCTTATATAACTTCTGGTGGCATTCCTTACATGCTCCACAATTGTAAGTCCTCAATCTGTGCACATAAGCACTTGATGACTTCGTCGATCTTTAACACTTGTTATTCAATATTAGCTTCTACCATTATGGGGACTTTTGGAATGGCCTTGTATAATTTTTGGACAACTTCTTTGGTTTTCTGTGCTATACCTTCAACTTCATCCTTTTCTTTGAGGGATTTATTCACCCTTTCCTCAACCTCGGTTTTGTCCTTCATGAACTCCTCCACTCGACCTTCAACTTTCTTCTTTTGTTGGAGCACACCATCATATTTCTACTGTAACTAATCTCTTTCATCCATCATTTTGATTATATACTCCTGTACTTCCTCTCCTCTGCTATTAATCTCTTTTAGTAAGCCTCTTTGCAAGTCTTGTAGTTTTTGTATCGGTATCCTCGATACAACTAGGTTAAGATGTCATAGTGTATTCACCTGTTTCTTCAAGTTGGCCGTCGAAAATTCCAGTGCATCTATCTGAAGTTGTAGTATCCCATGCCTGGTTTCTAACTGGGTCAATATTGAATGTGCACCTTCTTCTTTCTTTCCTGGAATCGTGGATGGTCCTTCCTCGATCTTGCACTCTTTGGTGATGCTTGCTAATTCGAACCTCTAGTGGAGTGTTGCTAACTGATCCTGCACTCTTTTTTGTTGTTCTTCTTGTTTTTTGGTGGATTCCACAATTATTTCTTAAATGACGTCCCGTACCTGGAATCCTATGTGGTCCATATCATCATTGGTTAAAGTATACACGAGGGTTTCCCTATGTGATTTTTTCTTCTTGCGCGCCCCTCCTGTCAGTTCTTTTCCCTTGTCCTTCTGTTTTTCCCCTGTTGTTGGGAATGCCTACTTCTCTTCTGTTGTGGATGGGCTAGGAATATATCCTCCACCATTATTTTGTTTGTTTCCTTTCTCGTCATATGGTTCATCATCACTTTTATCTTTCTCTTCATCCTCTTCTAGTTGCCCCATTTTTTGTGCTGAGATTTTCCATCCATATTCCCAATCATTCACTGTCAAACATATGTCCTCTATGGCTAACCTATAACTGGTGGGAAACCATTGGTGCACTCGTTCCTTCTTGACCTGCATATACATGTGGTGCATTCCTTCTTTAAAATGCGTGATATCCTTATATGTTTCTACTGTCTCTGTTGATATGTGTGGTGTGTGTGCAACTAGATGTGTGATATTTTCCCAGTATACATAAATGTGGCATTACTGTCATTTTATCTTCTCTTAATTTTCACATGCCATAAGTTAGCATATCTCCCGACCAAATTGCCTCTACCTGATGTGCGCATGTTTTGACAGTAACCTAGTTCTTTCCAACCGACCAATGCAATCATAATCAACAACCATGCATAGTGGAATTTTGTGCCTTTTTCCTAGGCCTCAACACAATCCTGGAAGAATTGGTTCACCAAGAAGGTGGCCCAATTCATTTGAACCCCTTTGACACATTTTTCTACAGCTGCAATTAATGCAACTGGTACTTCATCCTTCCTGCACTTGTGTAGCAACTTGCAGGCCAACACCTGCATTGCAAACTGAACATTTTTGTCATTGATTTTTTTCACATCTAATCCTTTTTTTCCCTTGAATTTTTGAAAATTTTCCTTCATCGAGTCTGAGAGGGATCTCTCTCCTTCCTTGTTAAACAAAATGGCCATATCCTCATCGACCTTTGGGAGTACTGTAATGCATGCAATTAACACAATATAAATTAACACTAGGGGATCAAGCCATAGTTTCCCTCCATGGATGTAGATGAGAAACACCTTCACACAAGCATTAATATCCAAGCTTCACCCAAAATGTGGGATCTCCAACAAGTTCAATACGCCCGCTTTCTCTAGTCTTGTTTCCCACTCTTGTGTCTCTAGCAGGATTTCTCTAGTGCCTGGTATGCTCCAAGTGTGAAAATAATTTTCCATGGCCAACTCTGGGAATTTTTTTTGTTTGGTAATTTCATTATCCATGAACTTTAGGCTGACAATATTGCTGAGCATTTCTCCTTCAATTCTTACACCAGGTGGAACTAGTGATGTTGTCAGTGTGTATTTCCCATTGGCTGGTACATTGATTGGTGATGCATTATCCATCCTCGGTGGGAGGTAATCTTTGTGGAAACTTTCCTGTGATGCCAAATCCAAAGCTCCAGGTACTTCTTCGACCTTTGGTGTTTTACTGGGCATTTTTCTTGTTTTCACGTTGCTATAGATGGCACTCCAACCTTTGGTGGGGAATTTCATCTTCCGTGACAGATTCCTTAACTGGATCTGTGTTTTCTCTCTAGTAGTTGTAGCTCGGCTCTGATGCACTCAAATTCACTCTAGTATATTTGATTTTCTCTCTCTTTCATGCAACAATGACTTACACTTAACGACCTTTTAATGATTTTGTGCCTTCTTACCAACTGTACTTGTCTCATCCCACCTTAACTAAATTTTCCAATCTGCCAATGGGGTTGATGAGTTGTTAAATGAATGCATATTTACTAACAAATATGTCCTGTGATTTTTCTCTCGCACTGCCAATTTGTCGTGATTTCTGATGGTTTTTACCATTTAATATTCTATGACACCTTTATGACCTGTCATTCTCGCTTCATAGTCGTTGTTTCTATGTTTTAATGCTTCCAATGGTCTTGTCATTTACAAACTGCACAACCATTCTTGCTTTTGCCTCTGTGTGCTTCGTGATATTTCTCTTCTGTGTATTATTTTCTAAATTGACACAGTTCCATTTTGATGCGTGATAACAATTCCTTATGTGCAATCTCCAATTCCTTTTAATATGTAATCTTTTTCTTTTTTCTATATCTACTTTTTATTTAATTTTCTTCCTTTTTCTACTTTTTATTTGTTTTTCTGTGTTTTTCCTTCCTAATATAGTACAACTACTATAATACATGTGTTCTGGTGCATCCCAGATTATAACACAGAATGTCATCTGTCGCTATAGAGTTTCAACCAACTTCCATTCACCATTGATCCATTGACTTCTCCATTCAAGGTTTCCAACTGTGCAACACTTGTCTCTATTACATGCTGAATCACAGAGGGTCCTAACCAGTGCATTATAAACTTTCCTGGATTCTGCATGAACTTGATGTCCTAGAGTAATACCAAATATTCCACTTGAAACTTTTTTTGTTTGATGTGTCGATCATGTCGAGCCTTATCTCTAGTGTTTTGAACTTGCTAATGGAAACCTATGAAAAATTGATCTTCCTCAAGTTGTACCAACTATTCCAATCTCTCCTCTATTACACTAGAGTCCAATAGCTCAGTGATTACTACAATGTGTAGGCCAGGTAGAATAAACTCCATTGCCATCACTGCTTCTTTCCCATAGACCAATCTGAAAGGTGTCTGACTTATCAACTTTTTACTTGTGGTCCCGTAAGCCCATAAAACTGCAGGAACTTTTATGTCCCAATCATATCTCCCTACGTTGCAAATTTTGGTCAAGGAATTCTCCAATATTTTATTGAAAGCCTCCAATGTTCCATTGGAATGAGGATGATACAGGGTACTCTTATTATGATGGATTTGGAACTGCTCAGTCAATGCTGCAATTTTATTATTCATAAAGTGTGTGCCTTGATGACTGATTAATATGTAGGAACATCCAAACCTTGTGACTACATTCTCAAACAAAAACCTCACAACATTATCTGAGGTGAAATATGTAATTGGGATGCTTCTGCCCATCTTGTCAAATACTCTTTTGCAGTGATGATGTACCTTGCCCTTGATCTTCTTGCTTGTGGATTCATTGGACCTACAAAGTATATGGCCCATTTATCAAATGATTTCAACATATTTTTTGTATTTAAATGCATTTCATCCCTCCTAGATGTCTTTCCCACTCTTTGACATACATCACATGACTGGAAATATTCCTTCACATCTTTGTGAAGTGTAGGCCACCAAATTCCCATGCACAAAATATTTTGTGCAATTTCTCTCCTTGCATAATGTCCTACAATTACGTCATGTGATTCTTCTAGTATCATTGGTCTTTCATGTTCCAACACACAATATCTCAATATTCCATTTGCACCCAACTTGTATAAATTCCTGACAATCAACTGATAATCTGCTATTTTCACTACCAGTTGTTTCTTCTGTGCCAATGTCATGTCTGATGGAGCCATACCTATACGTAGAAACTATATGATTTTTTAGAAACAACCATCCACCATATTTACTACAAATAATTGTGCATCTGGTAATTTGGCATCTAAATTTCCTGCATCTTCTCCCGATAGTATGCGCAATAGATAATATGGCCCTGCATTCAGCTTCCTCGGTTTCACTACAACCTCAAAATCATATTCCTGGAACAATAGTAGCAATCTACATATTCTCCACCCCAACATTGGATTGTTGAATAAGTATTTTAATACAGAATGGTATGTGTACATCTTGAAGTGAGACCCCAATAAATAATGTATGAACTTCTGTAGTGCATAGACCATTTCCAATCCTTCTCATTCTATGTTAGTATAATTCTTCTTTGCTATGGATAGCTTCCTACTTGTGAAAGAAATTGGGTGATATCTGTCTCCCTCCCCTGGCTGAGATAGTACTGTTCCCAACATGTACATGGAACTCTTTGTTCCAATATGTAAAGATCAAAATTGGGGAGGTCACTAGTTTTTTCTTTAAGGTGTCCAACCCCTTCTGGCAGTCCTTGTTCCATTGAAACTTTGTTTCCTTCTTCAACAAATTTTACATCGGTGTTGTGATCTACGTGTATCCCTTGATAAAATTCTTGTAAAATCATGTATGAGCCATATTTTCCATTAGTTTTATGACTGATGTAGGTGGTTCTAACTCCAAAATTACTGCTATCTTTGTTGGATCTATGAGTAATCCCCATTTTCAAACTACATGGCCCAAAAAAATTCCAAATGGTGCACAAAAAATACACTTCTTCAGGTTCAATGAGATCTGACACTGTCTATACCTATCCAACATCATCCTGAGTACTTCTATGTGATCCTTCAATAGACTGAACACAATCCAATCGTCTAAGTATACTTTCAGGAACTTATGAATAAATTCCTTGAACGTTGCTACCACAACTCTGGAAAATACCACCAGGGCCTTCTTCAGTCCAAAGGGAATTCATGTATATTGATAAATCCCTCACTCTGTCACAAAATTAGTCTTGTGTCAATCCTCCTACACAATTTTTATCTGATGTTACCCCGAGAATCCATCTATGAAAGAATAAGTTTCTTGTCCTCCTATGTTCTCTAGTACCTCATCTGTGAATGGTTTTGGGAATGGGTCATGTAAACATGCGTCAGTCAACTTCCTTAGATCCATGTAGATATCGATTCCTCTTGTCTTCTTGTCCTAAACTACAATTGGAATGATCCACTCGAATTCTTCCAATGGTTCAATAATTCCTGCATCCAACATACTGTCTAGTTTAGCTTTCACCTTCTCTTTGTACTTTGGATTTAACCTGTAAGGCCTCTGTCGCACTGGATTAGCACTTGTTTTTATTGGAATCTTCATCTCACCTAAGTCTCCCAATATCCCCTTCATATCTAAAAATTTCATTGGGAATAGGTCTTGATATTCTCATAGAAAGACAACAATCTTCTCTACTTTTTCATCACTCCAATAATATCTTATCTGCGCAAACTTGGGATTCTCTATCGTCCCAATGTTTACCTTCGGAATCTTTATAGGCTATGTGTATGCAACAGACTCAATATCTAGCTTGTCTACTGCGCATTCTCCTTCTGTCTCAAGTACTTGTACGTTCCTAGTATCTTCTTCATCATGTTCTTCCTTAACCACATTGTAACACTCCAATAAATCATGGACATTCATATTGGCTCTGTGTGCACTGCATACTGGTACCACCTGCATCGACCCTTCTTCTGAGAATATCTTAGTTGGAATGGCCTGTAGCACCGCATCTATTGATGGAGATTCATGTTCAAATATAAACGTGACTCTGAACCTCTGGAACAACTCTTCCCATTGTGTTGTCTCCCTTCGAATTTCCAATTCTAAATACCAATTCTTCGGAATTGTGTCCAATGTGTGTATACATATTTGCATCCATTCTTTCTCTGGTACTAAACTCTATAAATCCCTACACTACTCAACATGACCCTCTATATCACTCTCTCCTGTATACTTATGTGCAATGTGTTCTTCCTCAATACCAAACCTTATTTGCATGAGTCTATTGCATTGTGACTAGTCTTTCATATCCTCTCTGTGTGCAACCCACCATATGGATGGAGTCACTTTTAGGAAAACATCTAGTTCTAACAAAATTTGTTTTTCAGGTACCTGAAACTCAAATACCTTTACAAACAAACTTATATTAGTTAATCCATCGTACCTGGGTGGATCACATAGATCTGTTCCAATCAAGTGCAAAGATCGGGTTATGCATGCACATCGTCTAGTTGACACTTAATGCATCCTCTTTTTCCAATGATATAGACCTTCTTCTGATTCTGATGCACATGAAATAATACTTCTCCAACTCAGTACACCATCTGCAATCGGGTTGACATAATCATCCATCCATGCAGTCATGTTATATGACTTATCAATTTCGTTGCCTCTTGCTGGCTCTATGTATCTCTTTCCTTCTAATGGGTACAAGGGTGTAGTAACTTTCAAATCTCCAACCTCAAATATCATATCCCTCCTCTTCATGTTAATGATCGCCTAGTTATCAAAATCCCATTCTAGTCCCATCAGTGCTGGATATGGTTGATTTTCGTCCACGATCTCAATCACTTCAAAGTCTGCCATGCAGTGTACCCCATCTATGTTCACAGATACTCCTATCAAATGACGAATCAATATTATTTTGTGTTGATTTGCGAGCCTTAGCTGAATATGAGACCATACTAGCTTGGGTTTTCCTATCATATCCCAAGTCTGTTTAGGTAAAACATTCATGTCGGACCCCAATTCAAAGATAACATTATCCACATCATACTGCCCAATATGGGCACTGAATCTGAATTCTCCATTTGTTCTCTTCATGTGCGATACCTTCCTTACCATCCTTTGTGCGATAGGAGTTTCCCTTCCTTGTGTACAATGATCAATCATGTCATATAGTGTACTGAGTGCAGTTTCATATTTCATTATCTCTACAAAAATCCTCAAGAATTTTGTTAGCATGCTTACCTTTCCAGTTGGTTTCTCTAACACAATGTGATCTTCTACATGAGGCACAAATGATGTTGATGCTCCCTAATATTGTCCAAGTACTTATTTTATTTCTCTCTGATATGTCTCCTTTTATTTCTAAGAATAAGAGGTTGGAAACGACCTTCCTGAATTCCTTACCCATTGCTCAGTCTTCTTTCCTCTATTCATCATATCATCTCCTATTCTATCTCTTCCATGCGTAACAACTACTATTCTTGGTCCTTCATTGTATTTTTTGGTTGACATCTTCTGGACATTCGGATTTTGATTCTGGTTCTAGTTACCTCTGGCCCACCTTTTGACAACTAGTTGCAAACAATCTTATGTTGCATGATCTAGTGCTCTGCAGTATATTCACATTGTACATGGATTCAGGAAATCACGGTCCAAGTGTCCCAGTTGATTACATTTATAACATATTATTGGTCCTCTTTCCCCTCTACTAAAATTTCCTCTACCTCGACCTCTAAAAATGTTTCTCTTATTCCCTAGATTGAAGCCTCTTTGATTGATATTATAGACCGCCCCCTTCTGCTTTAACATACTCCTCCTAAATCATGTACATATCCGATGTGCGCTCCCTCATCAAGTTAAATGTGTGGAAATCCTTCTCTTCATGTCACACAGACTTGCAAAAAAAGTTCCTTGGTGTACTCTCACACTTCTGTAGTAATGGAAATTGAGTGGGATGATGGCCCCATTTCTTACATATCTCGCAATACCATCCTCTTAAGTTCTTCTAGTTCTATACACATACCTTTTCATCCATTTCTTATCAGTCATCTGAGGATTTTTGTTCTCTTGTCGAGCGAACTCTCGTTCCTTCCTTTCGAACCATTTTGAGGTTTATTTTTTTTATCCGGATACATAACCATTTTTTGGCACTGCACACGGTTTGTAAGACTCTGGGTTCAAGTTATCTATGACCAAAAAAATCCCCCAGACACCGGCCCTTTCAGCATCACTTTCTTGCACAGATGAAGTCTCACCTGAGGTATGTATTGGGACTACAAGAACCAGGTTTCTGCAGTAGTGATGGAATGGAAGGTGATCATTTTGTTCATTCTTCCTTATTATTTATGTTCACGTAATCATGTCCTTGTTCATTATTTACTACTTAGTTATTTCAGATTCATACTATCATTAGATTCTATTTTAACACATAACTCGTTACTATAATAGTCATGATTATTGCACAATGATTATGCATAACACATATCTAATCTAATAATCATAAAAAAAATCTATGAACATTCATATAACAGACAAGTAACACAAGATTTAACGTGGTTCACCCAAATCTGGGCCATGTCCACAACGACTAGCTTCTTTATTAAGCATTTGTCAATTGCTTCTAGCTTGCGCACTATGCTTACAAAGATATGCCATGATTATGTTTCTTCCCTCCTAGCCTAGATTCCCTGCAATGAAATCCTCTATCTCTTTGCATCATCTCTTACGTTCAAACATTGATTCCTCTCTTTTATAGACTAGAACAGACAGCGAATAACAACAACCAACCAAAGAACCCCTATTCTCTCAACCCATTACATATTTATACATACAATCTAGGGCGTAAAACCCTACTTGGTTCCGCCCAAAACCCTATTACATTGCATGACAACTCCAGTTAACTAATTGTTTAGATTCTTTCACTTGATTTCCTATCTTCATTCTTCTTTTTCACTTTGAGTACTTCTTCTTTCCTACTTTTGCACGTACTTCCATATTTAGCATATCGAGTTGTCATCCTTTCTTTTTGCCCTATTTCTTATCCTAATTTCTCCTCTACTGTATTCCTTCTTTCTGCATGTGTTAAGAACCAAATACCTGAATACAAAATATCACAATAGATCTAAAGATATCTGAATACAATCACCACACAAGATATATGAAACCATATAGAAAACCACAACTTTATTATAGAAACCCTTGAGATAGGGCAACACCATACAATGGATCCTATTATGGAGGAGATCCTCTCCTGTTCACTTGCCTCTTCGAGGGGGCATCCTCCTATTGAGATACCGCTCCAAATACAATACTTCTCTTCATATCTCATTACATTGCTTGAATCCCTTTATATAGTGCTACCATCACCTAAGAACATTCTAGAGGAGGAATCTTCTAGAAGTAGAACCTTCTAAGAAGTCCTCTTACATTTATTA
>ML776773.1:1095168-1124949 GCA_009831015.1 Picea engelmannii
ACCTTACATTCCACCCCCCTTATGAAAGCGTTGTCCTCAACGCTTGATGTACAATCATATACCAGGGTCCCATGGATAATTGTGGACCATAATGTTGAAGAAGATTGAAGAACCAGGGTCCCATGTAGAAAATAAATCCACCATGTTGAAGTAGTCCAACCACCATTGTAAGCCTGGGTCCCATGTCCAAGTGCTCAAGTGAACTCCCCGAAGAAGATTTTGGAACCCAATAACCAACTCCAAATGATGCTCCAAAGACTGGCACCTATCATGTGGATCCAAATAAGAAGATCCATCCACATAGTGGAAAATGGTTGTAGCAAAATCTGGAAGGAATAATACCACTGTAGAATATGCAGACTGAATGCTGGTAACTAACTCCTGATCTGAGACATTGATGTTCTCTGCAGAAGGTGGAGTAGAGTCATCAAATAAAATATGGAAATGGTTGTCATTCCATAAATGACAACTATCCATATACCAATCATCACAATCATCCTCAAAATCATACCAAGCATATCTTTCTTGATTATATTCATGCATGAGGCCCTACATAAGAAATCTCTCCGGCATGTTGTTCAATGAATCTTGAATACTACGAAAACTGTCATTGAGGCCATCTGTGATGATATTTGTGAGGCTGTCTGTGAGGCCTTGTGCCAACACATCCCATATCTCATCCAATGTGTGAAACAATTGGGCTTTGAATGATTCAATAATTTCTTTCAGGTTTTGAGAAGAAATAGCCATCTGAAAACCCCAAAAATAGACCCAATAAGTTTCGGCAGAAAATCGCGGCTTTTTCTGGAAAAACCCTAAAAACTGTTGAAGTTCAAATGCTCATAAGTTCACTTCCCGGACTTTGTTTCGGATGATTTTTTTTTTGAAATTGGGTGAAATTGTGAGAGGAACTCAGATATGTAATTTATTTGGGAATATTCGGCCTCCAAATTCTACAGAAATAAAAACAAATCGCACCGCCGTCCGCAGAAAAAACCCTGAAAAATTGCAGATTTTAAAACCTCAATATCTTGACCTTCCGGACTCCGTTTCGGTCGCATGCTATACTTTTGGATGCACTTCTACTGTTCATTATCCTCCTATATGTGCCTCAGCTGCACACTCCCCAATCCTCCTTCTTCTCCTGCGCACCTCTGATGCACACTTCTTCTATACTTGGTATTTTTACCAAAATTACATCCCAAAACTTCCTATCCAACATGCCCCCAACACTCACGTGTGGATTGTCTTGATCCACTTGGACCTATTTCCTTCTCTTCCATGCCACAATTAAATTTTGATATGCTTCCTTTGCTACCTCCCCTTATTTTATTATCATGGCCTCTGTTTTTGCGATCTCCTCGACCCCCTGCACAATCAAGGCTGTGATTTTTTCCTCTGCTTCATATGCTGCTTATTTGACCTTTCCCTGCACAATGGCCAGTTCCCCTATTATCCTCATTGCTTCTTCCTGTAGTGGTCCTAGTCACTATTGAAGGATATTTTTTTTATCCCTCCTCTTCTCCACTTCCAAGTATGACTGCCTCTGAGCCAAAATGGTTGTCATGCGTTTCGCTGGTGGAAGAGTAGTTATATTATCCGAAGCTTGTTGCACCCTTTCTTGTGCTTCTCTTAATTGAGCTTCCACAACCTTCATCTCT
This sequence comes from Picea engelmannii, assembly GCA_009831015.1. Taxonomy (NCBI): domain Eukaryota; kingdom Viridiplantae; phylum Streptophyta; class Pinopsida; order Pinales; family Pinaceae; genus Picea; species Picea engelmannii. Next base: position 1,096,830 of record ML776773.1, read on the forward strand.
GGATCCTCTACTAACTCTGTCCATATCTGCATGTTCTCCTCATAGAGTTTGGCACAATGTTCCTCTACTTTCTTGACATTGGTGATTGTTGTCGTCACCATTCTCTCTCTTCCTTCTCTAACTTCTGGTGGCATTCCTGACATGATCCACAATTGTAAGTCCTCAATCTGTGCACATAATACCTTGATGAATTCATCGATATTTAACACTTGTTCTTCCATATTATCTTCTACTACTATGGGGACTTTTGGAATGGCCTTGTATAATTTTTATACAACTTCTTGGTTTTTTTGTGCTATACCTTCAACTTTTTCCTTTTCCTTGAGGGATTTCTTCACCCTTTCCTCAACCTCGGTTTTGTCCTTCATGACCTCCTCCAATCGGCCTTCAAATTCCTTATTTTATTGGAGTGCAGTGTCATATTGTTGTTGTAATTGATCTCTTTCATCCATCATTTTGATCATCTCCTTTTGTGCTTCCTCTCCTCTATTCTTAATTTCTTGCAGTAATCCTATCTGCAATTCTTGTAGTTTTTGTATTGGCATCCTCAATACAACTAGGGTCATATATCCTAGTGCATTCACATGCTGATGCAATTCGGTCGTCGAACATTCCAGTGCATCTGTATCAAGATGTAGTATCATGTGCCTAGCTTCTAACTAGGTCAAGACTGGATGCACACTTTCTTCTTCATTTCCTGGAATCGTGGATGGTCCTTCCTCGATCTTGTTCTCTTTGGTGATTCTTACTGCTTCCAAAATCTGTTGGAGTGATGCCAACTAATCATGCACTATTTTTTGTTGTTCTTGGTTTTTGGTGGATTCCTCCATTATTTCTTCCATGGAATCCCGTTCCTGGTAGCCTATGCAGTCCATGTCATCATTGGTCAAATTATACACAGGGGTTTCACTATACACTTTTGTCTTCTTGCATGCCCCTTCTGCCAGTTCTTTCCCCTTGTCCTTCTGTTTTTCCCCTGCTGTGGGGAATTTCTGTTGTTCTTTTGTTGTGGATGGGCCAGACATATCTCTTATGCCATTTATTTTCTCATTCCCTTTCTCGTAATCTAGTTCCTCATCAATTTTATATTTATCTTCTTCCTCTTCTGGTTGCCCCATTTTCTATATTGGGATTTTCTATCCATCTTCCCAGTCATTCACTATCAAACACACGCCCTCTGTGGTTAACCTATAACCTGCGGGAAACCATTCGCATGTTGGGTCCTTCTTGGCCTGCATATACATGTGATGCATGCCTTCTTTAAAAGGCATGATATCCTTATATGTTTCTAACATCTCTGCTGATATGCGTGGTGTGTGTGCAACTAGATGCGTGATAGTTTCCAAATATACATAAAATGTGGCATTAGTGCCATTTTGTCTTCTCTTAATTGTTTTATTCCATAAGTTGGCATATATCCCATCCAAATTTCCTCTTCCTGATGTATGCACGTGTTTATAGTAACCTGGTTCTTTCCAACCAACCAACACAATCATAATCAATAGCCATGCATAGTTGAATTCTGTGCCCTTTTCTCGGGCCTCAATGCAATCTTGCAAGAATTGGTTCATCAAGAATATGGCCCAATTCATTTGAAACCCTTCGACACATTTTTCTGCAGCTATAATTATTGTAGCTAGTACTTCATCATTCATGCACTTGCAAAACAACTTGCAGGCCAACACCTGCATTGCAAATTGAACATTTTTGTCATTGATGTTTTTCACATCCAGTCCTCTTTTTCCCCTAAATGTCTAGAAATTTTATTTCATCAACTTTGAGAGGGCTCTGTCTCCTTCCTTGTTAAACAAAATGGTTGGATCCTCGTCATCCTTTGGGAGTCCCTTAATTCTTGCAATCAACGTAATATCAATTGAAATTGGGGTATCAAGCCACAATGTCCCCCCTTGGAAACAACTGAGCAACACCTTCACACAAGCATTAATCTCCAAGCTTTTCTAGAAATGTGGGATCTCCAAAAAGTTTAGTATTCCCATCTTCTCTAATCTTGTCTCCCACTCTTGTGTCTCTAGCAGGATTTCTCTTGTGCCTGGTATGCTCCTAGTGCAAAAATAATTTTCCCTAGCCAACTCTGGGAATTTTTTTGGTTCGGTAATGTCATGATCCATGAAATTTATGTCGACAATCTTGCCAAGCATTTCTCCTTCAATGCTTACACTAGGTGGAACCAATGATTTTGGTAGTGGGTATTTCCCATCAGCTGGTACAATAATTGGTGGTGCATTATCCATCCTTAGTGAAAGGTAATCTCTGTGGAAACTTGCCTGTGATGTCCAAGCCGAAGATTTGGGTACTTATTCAACCTCTGGTGTATTTATTGGGTGTTTTCATGTTTCCATGCTATTGCAGATGATGCTCCAACCTTTGGTGGGGCCATTCATCTTCTGTGACAGATTTCTTAACTTCCTTTGTGTCTGTTCTCTAGTAGCTGTAGCTCGACTCTGATGCACTCATATTCGCTCTGGTCTCTCGTTTTCTCTCGCTTGCGTGCAACAATGAATTACACTTAATGACCTTCTGCTGATTTTCTTCCTTCTTACCAACTGTACATGTCTCATCCCGCCTGAAATAACTTGTCCAATCCGCCAATAGGGTTTATGAGTTGTTAAATGAATGCATCTTTATTACCAAATCCATCGTGTGATTTTTCCCTCGTACTGCCAATGTGTCGTGATTTCCGAAAACTTTTACCATTTACGATTCTACGACACTTTTATGACCTGTCATTCCCACTTCATAGTCATCATTTCCATGTGTTAATGCTTCCAAAGGTCTTGTCATTTCCAAACTACACAACGGTTCTTTCTTTTTCCTCTTTGTGCTTCTCAATCTTTCTCTTCTATGTATTATTTTCTGAATTGACGCAGTTCCATTATGATGCGTGATAACCTTTCCTTCTATGCAATATCCAATGCCTTGTACTCGGTAAGTTGTTTCTTTTTTCTAAATCTACTTTTTATTTGATTTTATTCCTTTTTCTACTTTTTATTTGTTTTTCTGTGTTTTTCCTTCCTACTATAGGACAAATACTATAACACATGTGTTCTGGAACACCCTAGATTACTGCGTAGGATGTTGGCCATTTCTATAGAGTTTTAGTCGACTTCCATTCACCATTCCTCCAATGACTTCTCCATTTAGGGTTTCTAATTACACAATGTATGTCTCTGTTACGTGTTGAATCACATAGGGTCCTAATCAATGCATTGTAAAATTTCTTGGATGTTGCATGAACTTGTTGTCATAGAGTAATACCAAATCTCCCACTTGAATTTTATTTTGTTTGATGTGTCAATCATGACAATCCTTATCTCTAGCCTTCTGAACTTGCAGATGGAAACCTGCGACAAACTGATCTTCCTCAAGATGTACTAACTATGACAATCTCTCCTCTATTGCACCAGATTTTGATAACTCAGTGATTGTTGCAATGCTTAGGATAGGTAGAATAAAATCCATTGGAATCACTGCTTCTTTCTCGTAGACCAATTTGCAAGGTGTCTGACCTTCCAAATTTTTACTTGCGGTCTTGTAATCCCATAATATTGCAGGAACTCTTAAGTTTGAATCATCTCTCCCTACATTGAAAATTTTGGTCAAGGAATTCTCCAATATTTTATTGAAAGTCTCCATTGTTCCATTGGCCCAAGGATGATACAGGGTACTATTATGATGAAGGATTTGGAACTCCCCAGTAAATGATGCAATTGTCTTATTCAAAAAGAGTGTTCCTTGATAACTAAGTACTATGTGAAAACATCCAAACCTTGTGACTACATTCTCAAAAAAAATCCTTGTAGTAGTCTCCGCGGTGCAATCTGTAATTGGGGTTTCTTTTGCCCATCTTGTCAAATAATTTTTCGTAATGATGATGTACCTTGCCACTGAGTGTATTGCTTGTGGATTGATTGTCCCTACAAAGTCTATGGCCCATATATCAAATTCTTGCAACAAAACTTGTGGATTTAAAGGAATTTCATCCCTCCTAGATGGATTTCCTAGTCTTTGACATACATCACATGAATGACATTATTCCTTCACATCTTTGTGAAGTGTATGCCACCAAAGCTCTGTGCAAAAAATATTTTGTGCAATTTATCTCCCTGCATAATGTCCTCCTACGATCCCATCATGTGCTTCTTCTAGTATCATTGGTATTTCATGTTCCAACACAATATCTCAATATTCCATTTGCACCCAACTTGTATAAATTCCCTACAATCAACTAATAATATGCTACTTTCACTACCATTTGTCTCTTCTGTGCCACTGTTATCTTTGATGGAGCCATACCCATATGTATAAACTATACGATTTCTGAGAATTAATCATCCACCATCTTTACTGCAAATAGTTGTGCATCTGGTAAGCTATCATCTAAATTGCCTGCATCTTATCCTGATAGTATGCACGATAGATGATCTGGCCCTGCAATTAGCTTCCCCAGTTTGACTACAACCTCAAAATAATATTCCTCGAACAATAGTAACAACCTGCATATTCTCCTCCCCAACACTGGCTTGTTGACTAAATATTTTAATACATAATGGTATGTGCACATCTAAAAGTGAGACCCCAATAAATAATGTCTGAACTTCTGTAGTGCATAGACCATTGCCAATCCTTCTCATTCCGTGGTAGTATAATTATTCTCTACTATGGACAACTTCTTACTTGTGAAATCAATTGGGTGATATATGTCTCCCTCCCCTAGTTGAGATAGTATTGTGCCCAACACTATGGAAAATGCATCTACATGTACATGGAACTCTTTGTTCAAATATGAAAAGATCAAAATCAGTGTGGTCACTAGTTTTTTCTTTAAGGTGACCAACCCCTTCTGACAGTCCTCATTCCATTGAAACTTTGCTTCCTTCTTCAACAACATTTCCATCGGTGTTGTGATCTACGTGTAGCCCTTGATAAACTTCTTGTAATAGCCTGTATGAACCAGAGTTTCCCTTAGTTTTTTGACTGATGTAGGTAGTTCTATCTCCATAATTAATGCAAAATTGGCTGGATCTACATGTAATCCATTTTTTCAAACTACTTGTCCCAACAAATTCCCAATTGTGCGCAAAAAATACACTTCTTCAGGTTCAACGAAATCTGACACTATCTGCACCTATCCACCATCAGCTCGAGTACTTCTATGCAATCCTTCAGTAGACTAAACATAGTCCAATAGTCTAAGTATACTTCTAGGAATTTATGAATAAATTACTTGAATGATGCTACCACAACTTTGGAAAATACCACAGGGGAACTATTCAGTCCTAAGGGAATTCCTGTATACTGATAACTCCCCCACTCTTTCACAAAAGTAGTCCTGCAACGATCCTCCTGTGTAATTTTATCAGACGGTACCCTGAGAATCCATCTATGAAAGAATAAGTTTGTTTTACTCCTACATTCTGCAGTACCTCATATGTGAATGGTGTTTGGAATGGGTCATGTAAATATGCATCATTCATCTTCCTCATATCCACATAGATCTTGATTCCTCCTGTCTTCTTGTCTTGTACTACCATTGGACTAATCCACTTGGATTCTTCCACCGGTTCAATAATTCCAGTGTCCAACATCTTATCTAGTTCATCTTTGACCTTCTCTTTGTACTTTGGATTTAACTTGTAAGGCCTTTGTCACACTGGCTTAGCACCTATTTTTAGTGGAATATTCATCTCACCTAAGTCTCCAACTATCCCCTTCATCTCTGAAAATTTTGTCGAGAATAGGTCTTGATATTCTCATAGCAAGTTTGCAATCTTCTCTAATTTTTCATCACTCCAATAATCTCCTATCTGTGCAAGCTTGGGATTATCTGTAGTCCCAATGTTTACCTTTCACATCTTTATAGGCTGTGTGTATGCATCAGACTCAAGATATGGCCCATCTACTTCTCATTCTCCTTTTGTCTCAGGTACTTTTATGTTCCTAGGATCTTCTTCATCATGTTATTCCTTAGCCACATTGTAACATTCCAATAACTCATGGAAATTCATATTGGCTCTATGTGCACTACATACTGGTACCACCTCCATCGACCCTTCTTCTGAGAATATCTTAGTTCAAATGGCCTGTAGCGATGCATCTATGATGGAGAATCATGTTCAAATGTAAACATGACTTTGAACCTTTGGACCAACTCTGTCCATCGTAATGTCTCCCTTCACATTTCCAATTCCAAATACCAGTTATTCAAAATTGTGTCTAGTGTGTGTATATATATGTGCGTCCATTTTGTCTCCGGTACTGAACTCCATAAAGCCTTGCACTACTCAACATGACCCGCTAGATCACTCTCTTCTGTATACTTCTCCACAATGTTTTCTTCCTTACTACCAAAACTTATTTGCATGAGTTTGTTGCATTGTGACTAGTAATTCATCCCCTCTCTGTGTGCATACCACCATCTAGCTGGAGTCACTTTTAAGACAACATCTAGTGCTAGCAAACTTTGTTGTTTTGGTACTTTCAACTCAAATTCCTTTACAAAAAAACTTATATCAGTTAATCCATCATACCTAGGTGGATCACATAGCTCTATTCCAATCCAGTGCAAAGATCGGGTTATGTGTGCACATCATCTAGTTGACACTTCATGCATCCTTTGATGCCAATGCTCTAGACCTTCTTATGAGTCTGATGCACATGAATTAATACTTCTCCAACTCATCACACCATTTGTAGTCGAGTTTACATAATCGTCCATCCACGTAGTCATATTATATAAGTTATCAATTTTGTTGCCTCTTGTTGGCTCTATGTATCTCTTTCCTTATGATGGGTCCAAGGATGGAGTAACCTTAAAATATCCAACCTCAAATATCATGTCTCTTGTCTTCAATTTAATGATCACTTGGTTATCAAAATCCCATTCTAGCCGCATCAGTGATGGATATGGTTGATTTTCATCCATGATATCAATCACTTCAAAGTATGCCATGCTACGTACCCCATCTATGTTCACAGGTACTCCTGTCAAATGACCAATTGATATTATTTTGTGTTGATTTGTGAGACTTAGTTGAATAGGAGACCATACTAGCTTGGGTTTTTCAATCATCTCCCAGGTTTTCTTAGGTAAGACATTCATGTCGGACCCAAAGTATAGGATACCATTATCCACATCATACTCCCCAATATGCACACTGGATCTGAATTCTCCATTTGTTCTCTTCATACCCAGTACTTGATTTACCATCCTTTGTGCGATAAGAGTTTCCCTTCCTCATGTATAATGATCAATCATGTCATATAGTGTACTCAAAACAGTTTCATATTTCATTAGCTCTACAAAAATCCTCAAGAATTATATTAGTGTGCCTACGTTTCCAGTTGGTTTCTTTGGCACAACACAATCTTCTACATGAGGTGCAGAGGATGTTGATGCTCTCCAATCCTGTCCAAGTACTTCTTTTATTGCTTTCTGATATGTCTCCTTTTCTTTCCAAGGATCAAAGGTTGGAAAGGGCCCTTTTAATTTCCTCACCCATTTCTCAGTTTTCTTTCCTCCATTTGTCATATCATCTCATGTTCTATCTCCTCCGCATGTAACAACTTCTATTCTTGGTCCTTCATTACATTTTTTGGCTGATATGTTCTGCACATTCTGATTTTGATTCTGGTTCTGGTTACCTCTAGCCTATCATTTCGCAAATAGTTGTGGACAATATTCTATCGCATGATCCATTTCTCTGTAGTATGTTCACATTGTACATGGATTCAGGAATTCATGGGCCAACTGTCCAGGTTGATTACAATTATAACACATTATTGGTCCTCTTCCTCCTCTACCAAAATTTCCTCTACCTCAACCTCTACCAAAGTTTCCTTTGTTCCCTAGATTGAAGCCTATTTGATTATTATATTGCGTACCACCCCCTTTTTCTATAGCATACTCCTCCTGAATCTTGTACATATCTGATGTGCACTCCATCATCAAGTCGAACGTGCATAAATCCTTCTCTTCATGTCCCACAAACTTGAAAAAATTACAAAATAAGTTCCTTGGTGTAATCTGATACTTTTGTAGTAATGGACACTCAGTGGGATGATGGCCCTATTTCTTACATATCTCGCAATACCCTCCTCTTGGAAATGGATTTGATGCTCCATTTTCTAAATACTATGCGAATGTTGGGCATTTGTCCTTGCGATGGCCTTTAGTCCTGAACTTGGTACACGAGACTTTCTCTCATTTCTCCTTCCATTTTTTAAGTTCTTCCAGTTGGATCATCAATGCATCCAACTACGTTTGAACCTACGCCATCCCTCCATTGTACCATACTGGGGATGATTCCAATTTCATTGCAATTTCCAGTGCCTCGGGATGTTACTCAACCTTCTAATGTATCAATGGCCTGCAAATGTGTGGTAGAAGCCACGCAATAAACCATTCTTGATGTTGTTAATCAAATATATAGAAATTCAGTCTACCCATTACATCCTTAAAACTATGATCTAAATCCCATACCGACTTTGTTTTCACATGTTTAATCTCCTTCAGTTCTGTGATGTACTGCGATTCCGACTTTGGCTTCTTGAACTCTTTCAACATCGCTTGTCGAATCCGTGTACTGTCTAATCCTACCATGTTTCTTTGTGTAGTCCCTCCTCTCGGAGATGTTGGTTGACTCTGATTTTGACTTTGACTTTATGCACTACTTCCACTACTCTGACTACTACTATTATTTACTCTCTATCTAACTATAAGTTCTTTTGATAATTCTTCAATTGTTATCTCTGATTGTGGTGATGCACATTGGGTTGTGGATTCAACACAGGACCATGTCTAAGTAGGAATTAATGGTTCTTCTATTACTGGACTAGACTGGAACTCCTCTTCTTCTCCTCCTACATATGGTATCTCCATGATTCAAAATATTGTGCAAGGTTCTCTCCCCTTTGGATCACTGCCTGAATCTCCTTTCTCAACCCTTGTCTTTTGCCTCTTGTACCTCCTTCTTCCACACAATACTCCAAAATCATATTCTTCCTCTGGTATACCCTCTTCTTGTATCCTCAATCCCTTCCTTCCTTTTTCATTGCTTCCTTCATTCTCTCCTACTCTTAGACTATCCTATTGTCATCCCCCGACTCCCCTATGTGCGCGAACCCATTAGCAGTTGGATTGCAATGGCATCACACACTTGTCACACAACATATTTATCCATGTGCCCAACAATTTCATGAACCTTCCACGTGGACCTTTGAAAAATTCCCTTTCTGCAACACTGTATGATTGGGTACAATCTATTGCAAATTCTATAATATATCCTCCTAGTATGCTATCCAACCAGAAATCAACTACATGAGTAGTTGGGTTACTTATGGAATTCAACTATCTTACCAAATTAGGAGTCCAATTCTTCGACGCTGCAATTTTGTACCTTCCATTATTCTCCACTAATATTTCTAGTTACTTAGTAAGAATAATTGGAAATTTTCCAAAGAAAATTTCATGTAGTTCTGTATACACATACCTTTGCATCCACTTCTTGTCACTCATCCGAGGATTTATGATCCAGATTATTTTCGGCATGAAATGAGAGAGGAGATATAATAAAGAGATGTATAGAGATATCACTGATATCCAATAATATAATAGAAATTTATCAGATATGCAACCATAAACACAAAGATACAATAATACACAATTTTCTATTAAATGTACAAAGACTGTAAAAATACAAAGTGAAAGACACGCTAGAATGGTGGCATCTTATCTCTGACAAGAGATGTGACTATTGCACTCATTCGCAAGAATATGATTTTACAATGAGGATCCAAAGGCCTTTTTATCATAAATAAAATCCAAAACCCTGAACCCAGAAGATGAAAAGCCAATAGTTTTGTGGACCCTATTTTGGGTAGTTTGGTGTATCAACTTCCTGGGGGCGTAACTTTGGCATATGATCTTCGTTTGGGGTGCACGATAGCTCATTGGAAAGGTATCATCGAGGAGATTAATTTTGGGGGATCAATAAAAGCCTTAGGATATCATTAAGATGATATATCCTGAAAAACCTTCATTTAGACCCTCAAAATGGCCTCGGAAATTAAAAACTGCTAAAAATAGTAAATTACCAAAATTGCCAAAAAACTGTTTTGAGCGAGTTGGAAAAGGTGGGTGGCCACTGATATACACCTGGATCAATCCTCCCTCCTTAGGAAGAAATGGTCTTCATTGCATTGAGTGCTCGAGGGAGAGGGAAAAGAGTTTGTTGAATCTGCATCTTGATGAGTTGCTTGCCTTGTTGGAGAAGTTTCGTTGCTTAGCTTTTTGAGGGTTGTCACGAACCTATGGCTTGAAGGGTTGGACCTTTTTAACCAGTCTGGCTACATAGTATGTCTATGTGTAGAAGGAATATTTGTTCTTTGTTGCAGTCTTTTTGACCTACTTATGTTGGATAGAAGGTACTTGGGCCAAGGCTGTAGTAGTTGAAGTATCCTTTTATTCACCTTTTGAATAGATTGTGAAGAAGATAAATTTTGTAGTATGAGATACTACCTTGCGACACTATCTAAGTGGGATAGTACTTGGAACCACCTCTGGTATCCTGTAGAGATGACCCCCCAGAGTAAAAATGACACTACAGGGTCGAGACTCATAGATAGAATGGCTCTTCCACATATATGGTTGGCCCAAGAGAACATCACATACATCCAGGGAGGAAACATCACATAATACCTCATGCTTGAAGGGTTTGATGCCATATGAAAATCGACACTACTGGATGATACAAAGATCTCATCCTTGGCGAAGCCACTAGATATTATATGGCTGTGGATGTGGTTTTGTCGACAATCCCAATTGTTTGACAACCTCTGTTGAGATGAGGTTCTTCTAGCTTCCACTATCAACAATAAAATGCAACGGGGTCCCCTTCACCCACATCTGTGAATGAAAAAGGCGCTCCCCCTCTTCATGATATGTTGGTTCTTTTGGTTGAATTGTTGCGGTCACGACAATAGTAGTTGGGTCTGCGTCGATGATTTGTCCAATGTTATTATTTTATGAATCAAATTATGAATTAGGGTTTGGATCCTTGTCTTTGATTTTGTCCACCAATGATTTTTTTGAGCGACATTCATCTGTGTTGTGCTAGGGTATTTTATGGAAATCACACCATTTTCCAGCGTCCTTCTTCATCTTCCAGTGACCCTTCTTTTCCTATGGCTTGGAATGGTTTTCAAGAGACTGTTTGTGAGGGTCATCTTTATAATACTTTGGTTGTTGCAGATTTGCATACCCAAACTCCCGTTTGTTCTTGTTGCAGATTTGCATACCCAAACATATTGATAAGAAACACCGAGTGATGAGATGTTCAGAAAATCCATTTCAGTTTTGATGTATCTGTGTAGAGCCCCATGGTATTTCAGAACCAAATGCAATTCAGAGTCTTTGATACCCATCTTGGTGCGCAAGGTATGGAAGGTATTGGTGAAATTTAGAACTTCTTGTCTCCTCTCTTTCCGCAGTGTGGTCCATCTAATATATTGCTCCTCATAGTTGCCAACATGGTAATACTGTTCCTTTATTGCGTCCACAAAAAAATCCCCGGTGGGGTCGACACCATATATTCCAAACTCTTATGTGGAACTTTGCTCCCAGTAAGTTTCCCACCAATGTTTGACATGGGGGAGATCTTTAAGGAGTGTGAAGGTGATATTTTCCCTGTCGAAAAAAATGGTGAATAGAGAAATAACCTTCTAACATATTTAACCATTTGTCTAGGGAATATGCATCTATCTAACCTTCAAATACGGGAATATCAAAATTAACATGTACCTTCAAAGGAGAGGTGCTTCCAAAGTGGCTGTTTGATGAATATGAGACTTTTTCTATTGACAGATGTTGAAGGATGTGAGAAAAAATCTCCATCATTTCGTCCCTCTGTCGCGTGAGATATTTCTCAAGAAATAGATTGATAGAATCACCTGCTCCATCGTTTTTCTTTTCTTCTACCATGGAAGGTTTCTTGGGCGTGTGAGAGTGATTTTCATCAAGAGAGACAAGGTCGAGACCCAACTTTATATACTCGATCCTCGTCGGGGACATGCACTGAAAAAAATGATCAAGAGAAACTTGCTTTGATACCACTGATCCAGATTATTTTCGACACGAAATGAGAGAGGAGACATAATAAAGAGTTGGACAGAGATATTGCAGATATACAATAATATAACAAAAATGTATCAGAGATGTAACCATAAACATAGAGATACATTAATACACAATTTTCTATTAATGAGCGAAAATGTACAAAGACTATAAAAATACAGAGTGAAAGACTTACTAGAATGGTGGCGGCTTATCTCTGACAAGAGATGTGATGGATGCACTCATTTGTAAGAAGATGGTTTTACAATGAGGATCCAAAGACATTTTTATCATAAATAAAATGCAAAACCCTAACCCCATAAGATGAAAATCCAATAGTTTTGTGGACCCTGTTTTGGGTAGTTTGGTGTATCAACTTCCCGGGGGCATAACCTTGGCATGCGATCTTTGTTTGGGGTGCACGATAGATCATTGGAAAGGTATCATCGAGGATATTTATTTTGGGGGCTGAATCAAATACTTTGACTATATCCTGAAAAACCTTCATTTAGGCCCTCAAAATGGCCTCGAAAGTTTAAAAACTGCTAAAACTAGTAAATTACCAAAATTGCCAGAAAACTATTTTGAGCCAGTTAGAAAAGGTGAGTGGCCACCAATACCCCCCTGGATCATATTATGTTCTATTTTTGAGGAAAATCCTATTCTTTTCCAACCATTTTGATAAACTCTTTCTTATTCAACCTCCAAAAAATTTCCTTAATCGAAAATTACAGGTCCCAACAACAAAACGATTTGTTGGCGTTGCACCTGGTTTGTAAGACCCTAGGTTTGATTTATCTATGACCAAAAAAAATCACTAGATAATGGCCCTTTTGGAATCACTTAATTGTGGAGATGAAGTCTCACCCAAGGTATCTATTGGGACTGCAAGAACCAGGTTTCTGTAGTAGTGAGGGAATGGGAGGTGACCATTCTGTTCATTCTTCTTTATTATTTCCGTGCACATAATTCTATCCTTGTTCCTTATTAAATACTTAGTGATTTCAGATTCATACTATCATTATATTCTAGTTTACCACATAACCTCTTACTGTAACATTCATGATTATTACGCAGTGATTATGCACAACACAGATTTAATCTAATAAGCATAAAATGGAATCCATGAACATTCATATAACATACATGTAGCACAAGATTTAACATGGTTCACCCAACTATGGGCTACGTCCACAATGATTGGCTTATTTATTATGAGTTTGCCAATTTCTTCTATCTTGTGCACTACGCTGACAAAGATATGTCACGATTATCTTTCTTACCTCCTAGCCTAGCTGCTCTATAGTGAAAACCTCCCTCTCTTTGCAACATCTCTTACATTCAAACATTGATTCCTCTCTTTTACAGACTAGAACATACAATCAGGAACAAAAACAAACCAACCAGAGAACCCCTATTGTCCCAACTCATTACATATTTATAAATACAATCTAGAGCGTAAAACACTACTTGGTTCTTCCTAAAACCCTATTACATTGCATGAAAACTCTAGTTAACTGGTTGTTCGACTGCTTTCACTTGATTTTCTGTATACATGCTGCTTTTGCACTTTGATTGCTTGTTATTTCCTACTTTTTCACATCCTTCCATATTTAGCATGTCCAGTTGTCATCCCTCCTTTTCGCCCGCTTTCTTTTTATGCTGCATTTTAAATTTCTTTTTATTATGTAACATTTTCTTGGAAATTATGCTCTTTTCCTTGGTGGTTGACATTGTGCCCTAGTAAGTGGTCACCCTTAAGGGTAGGTTTTCTACTTAGAGGTCATATTTATAGGTCATCATACCATTCTCGACCATACTTGCCACTTTCCACAGTTCATCCCCTCATCTCCTTATCTTTTGGGATTTTTGGGTGCACTGACCCAAGAAAGGATTGTCCCTCATTTCATGGCAAGTAGGGGATAAAGGCCCATAGTCTTGTAGCTAGAAAAATATAAAATCCAATCATGGAACTTCTATATGATTTCCCAGGGATCCTAAGGACAATTAAATGTCTCTCATAAGAAACTGATGGGACCCGTAAAAATAACTAATACAAAATTCAAACCAAGGAGGGACATGTGTGGGAAATATTTTTCATGCTAATGTAGAATCCCCACACATTTTATTCGACTTGGGGAAGCATGATGTGACTAGGATAGAGTCAAGGTGGGAACTATTTTTCATGCTTAGGTAGAAGCCCCACCTTGGATTCAACCCAGAAACATCTCAAAAGAACGAAAGGAAATAAATGGGTTTGGAAAAAGGATGCATTGAAAACGAAGGTGCAACACACCCTCTACAAAGGCACTCATAAATGAGACACTATGATCCCTTGTATTTCATGAACCCCATTCCAAAAAGTATTACCCCCATTCATGTCACTTCATCCACATGACCTAGAGAGGGGTCCACCTGGAAACTTGAGGTACAATTAACCCAATAGGTCACTTTGTCAACCCTCCCATACCTAAACTTGGAAAATTGCATAGGGTCTTGGAGCACATGTTTATTTTGATGAGGTGGTTTTTGATGTACATGCTTACATGGTTCTTTTATTGACTTGATTTAATTATGATGACGCATTTGACTTGATATCCTTGGATGGTGTATTCATTGTCTTTGTAGGACTTAGTTGGTGGACATTTTTGGAAGAACAAGCCTATCTTGGGATTCCTTGGGGCTTGAAGCCCACATGTTCGATACCATGGCTCTTGCACTGGATTATGATGCTAGGATTTGGAGGCCTAAGAAGACACCATGAAGGACCTAACCCAACCCTTTTCTATCCCAACGATTTTCTCTTGAGGACAAAACATCACATTTGAGGAGCTTGACGCCACCCTAGGGTTAGGGTTGTGGTGGTGGCGTTGTTGATGATTGACACCTGGCGTGTTTTAATGGGAGAAGGATTGAATTGGAGGAGGGATACCTAGCTCATGAGAAGGATACCCTAGAAGGACCAACGACCTCCATCCTCAACTCCAACAACTTGCAAAAAGTTTCAAAACATCACCCTAGAAGAGGGATGATGTCACACTAGGGTTTCTTATATACATTTTTAAAGTTAAATTTGAATTTTGTAATGTAAAGGGGAAAAGTAAGGGTTGTTGACCCCTTACTTTGTGGTTTACCCTAAAATTAAGTGAACAAACACTTTTAGTAAGATTTGTATAAGTAAAGATCACTTCTATTTCATTTTATCATAACTCTCCCATCTTGGAGAGGATCCTTGGTTGAAATTTGCACCCCTTTTGGGAGATTTTCTCCATCCCTCTTTTCTAATTTCTCATGTGATGGTTTGTCTTGGATATTAGATGTACAATTAAGGTGATATCTTTATTAGAGACTATTTATTTATTTTATAGTGGATTTTATTGGTTAAAAGGAGTTTCTCTTGTTAATGCTTGGACTAGGTAAATACTATCTCTTTTTATTTCTTGTTTTCTTGGTTACAAGGTTAATTTGAAACATTTTTGCGAGTATAAAGGAATACAACCCCACTAAGCCCATCATAATTGTCTTGGAATAATTTGTTTCACAAAGGAATACTAGGAGGAGTAAAAGGGTTTACACCCTCCTAGGGTTTTCCTTAGCTATTTTTGATTTCCTTGGGGAGTAAAAAGGGCATACACCCTCAAGGAAGTATCACAACTATCTCTTTCATTTTTAAAGACTCCATAACCCAATATTTAAAGGCACTAATCTCTTGCATTGGAGAAATAAAATAATTGCATTGGGATATGTAGAATTACGAGATATTGAAATTGCTTAAGTTGGAATCTTTTCTACATGCTAAAATATTGTCAAGGCCAGTAGGTATTCTTGTTTCTTCAAGGATTTATTGTTGTTGTAATAAATTTAAGTTACAAACATTAGGGATACAACAAATCACTTCATACTTTCTAAATTTTCTCATGTTCTAACCATTAAATTTTTCTAGAAAGCTGCCCAGTTAATCTACTAGTTATTGTGAATCTTTTGGGTGGTTTACTTGCAAGTTTTGGTGGTTGGAATTTTCCATAGTAAAACTTGTTTTCTACCTCCAAAAGGATGAAAAAATATCTCTTCAATACTTACATCAAACAACCTGTAAATGTTTCTAAAGTCTTGTCCTATCATACTTGAGTTTCACTAGTAATTGCTAGTTAGTCTCTTGCATATTTAATTGGACTTTTAGTGACTTGTTTAACAACTATTCCATTTATTTCATTGTTGATTTATATCATTATATATTGCTGATAATTAGGACAAAAAGATTCACTTTATTGTCCATTAGATTGTTTGTCTTGTACCTCATCTTTTCTTGTGTCTCGGGCATGTATAATCATCTTTTGCAGGTACTAGAGCTCTTGGAAACCATTGATCACTTCCGAGACTCCTTTCCAAGCCATATTCCACTTAGTAACTTGAACTATAGGGGCATCACTTCCATAGTCTCACTTTCCATCTCATTTCCCCCTAGATTCACTCAAGATTCCCCCCTTGTGTTGGATTCTTCCTTCACTAAAGCGAGGGGAGGGTTTATTTGAGGAGAAAGTGGGTAAACTCTCCCACCATTCTCTCCATATTTTGGATTGGGTTAGGCTTTTCCCAACCTACAGTTTGTGTGATAAAAATGACTATTAATGACAAATGGGAGGTCTCCACATGACAGCCTCTCATTGGCATAACCCTGCCACATGTCAACCAACGATTAGTCCACTTGGCCATACAGATACCAAATCACCTGCCCAGTCTATTGCACGGTCGTGCCATGTTTCACCATTGTTGTGGTGACACGTGTCACCCTTTTGACCCTATTGAATTTGACCTTTGAATTTTTCCCTAGTTTGACTCAAACTTTGACTGGCCATAAATTTTTCATATGAACTCCATTTGAGGCGATTCTTGCGCCATTAGAAAGCTATCTCCAAGTTCTATGAATTGACGGAATTTTCAGGGGAATTTTGGATGATTTAATTTTAATAATTTATGAACCATTTTGGACCTCTTTGGATGTTCTGAATCCTCTTGGACCTCTGCGAGAATTCCTAGATATTCATGGATCATTCCTCCCCAATTGGAAGCCTTTTGGACCACCAAAAGATTTGATTACTCAACAAATAGATGAGGGTAGATTTCCCTCAACCTTCCAATATCCATCCATTTTTATTTATTTGGTTTTACTCCCTTAAGACCAACTCTAAGATATTCCACATCACCTCGCTATGAAGTCATGATTCTTCTATCGAGAATAACATATTCTTGTAGCTTGTCCAAATATTTTGGAGAAAAATCATCAACTACTGGAACTTGAATAATTTCATATTCATCCATAATCATAGGAGGCTTATAAAGCTTCAAATTCTCAACATTTACCAATTAATACATTTGCATGTAGGCTGGTAGATCTAAATGAAAGGAATTAGTACCAATCTTTTCCAAGATCTTGAATGGACCATATCATATTTACCTTAGCTTTTTACATTCACCCTTCATTATATCCTTGCTGATATGTAACCATACTTGATCACTGACTTCAAATTGATGACAAACTTGATGTTTATCATGCCTCACCTTATATTTGGCTTGAATTTTCTCCAATTGTCCTTGTACTACTTGATGCACCTGTTGAATCTTTCAAATGAACCTGTGAGATTTATTTGTATCATCCTGTCCATCTTCTTTACCTACTTCTCCAAAAGAAAATTCCATAGGTGATTTAGGAAAGTACCACAAACATACTTCAAAAGGAGTTTTTTAAGTAAAATAATTTATGGAATGATTATATGCATGTTGTACATAAGGTAATTGTTCATCCCATAACTTGTAATGATTGTTGCAGTATCCTCAAAGTATATGTAGCATTGTTCTGTTTACCACCTATGTATGTCCATCTGTCTGCGGATGAAAACATGTGCTCTTCTTTAGCTTAGTGTCCATGAGCTCCCATTAATGAGACCAAAACATTCCAAAAAAGTGAGAGTCTTGATATGGTATAATAGATGTAGGAAGTCTAAAATGAACCCATACATTAGCAAAGAACATATGTGTTGTCTATTAAGATATGACATGTTTCGTGCATGACATCAAAATACACATCTTGTTGAATCTATCCACGTCGACATTTAGATAATCATGACTTGTCCTGGACATCGACAAACCTCCTACAAAATCCATGGAGATACTTTCCCATGAATGAGAAGGTACTGGAAGTGGTTTATATAACCCCAAATTTTTGTTGCTAGGCTTACTTATGGCACACATAACACACCCTTCTATATACTTGGAAACAATTTCATTCATTTGAGGTGAATAACAATATCTATGTAATTGTGTTACCGTCTTACCAACCCTAGAATGACCAGAAATGAGATATGTATGAGATTCTCTTATTATATTTACTCTTTCATCTCTGGGTATACAAAGCTTTCCAAGATGATATAACAAATTTTGATGCATATAATAATTTGACTGCTGATTTCCATGAGTTAATGCATCATATACCTCTTTAAAATCTTCATCCTTAGCATATTTTTCTGCATAGATTTCATGAGCTAAATGATTATACCTGAGTATTGTGGATGCATTAATCACTAGCCTTGACAACGTATCTGCAACCTTGTTATGAATACATTTCTTATATTTGATTAAAAAATTAAACTGTTGTAAGAAACCCATCCACCTGAAGTGTCGTGACTTTTGTAGCTTGGTATGTGACTATAAATACTATAAGGGTTGATCATCCGTATGAATTATAGTTTCCTTTCCCATTAAGTAATGCTTCCATTTCTTTACACTTTGTACTAACTCATACAATTCCTTATCATATGTTGGATAGTTAATCACAAACTGAGTGAAAGTATCAGAATGCTAACATATAGGTTTACCTCATTGCATCAAGACCGCTCCCATGGAATATCCACTTGCATCGGTTTGAATTTCAAATGGTTGTTGTAGATCTGGCAAAGCCAAAAATGGTGTGGTGCTTATCTTTTCCTTCAATTCCTTGAAGGATTTATGTTGCTTTCCTCCCCATTGAAAAACATTTTTAATACTTTTTAGTGCATGTAGAGGAGCTTCTATGTATGAGAAATTAGCAATGAATTGTAAGTTTTAAACCTGCGAAGTAAAGCAATGCATATATATATTCTTAAGCAATGCAGAAATTAATCAATGGCTCATACACAGAATACACAGAGATCTTTACCGGAAACCCTCAACCGGGAAAACCTTTCTTTTTCATTATATTGAATTTCACCATTCGCCATACAATATATACAATGTTTTTAGGTATTCCGTAGATACCAAAACCCTAATCCCTTAATCCGGGATTAATTTACAAATCAGCTAAAAATAGAAAAATCCACTAAAAATAGCAAAAACCGCCCAAAAAATAAATTCGGGGCATTGTCCCGAACCCCATCGCCCCCGGGCTACAGCCCGGTGCCGAACGTTGCGCGTACTCGGGGCACTGCCCCGAATCCTGTCGGCCCCGGGCTACCGCTCGGTGCCGAACGCTGCGCGTAACCAGGGGGGGGGCATACCTGCCCCCCCTGGGACCCCCCTAGGAAGCGCCCAGCGCAACGACATAGCCCTAGGTGAAGGGATCGTCAGACGCAGTCGTCATATCTGACGCACCCACACACACACACATGCAAAGAATATAACACATACCCAACATGAATTTCCTCCAGTACTGTACTGCTCCTAAGAAGCTCCTAAATTTGGTGGCAGTAATCGGCTTTGGCCATTTCACAATGACTTCTACTTTTGTGGGATCTATCTTTAGCTGACCATTCCCTACAATGTAACCCAAATAAACCAGATAATTTTTTCCAAATTCATGTTTAGATAACTTGATATACAACTTCTCCTTCTTCAAGAGTTCAAAGATTTTCTTGACATGCTTTATATGATCTTCCTAGCTTCAACTAAAGATCAATATATCATATAAATAAAAGATAAAAAAAATCATATATGTAGGGTCTAAACACATCATTCATTACCCTCATAAATTTTGTTGGTGCATTACATAACCCAAATGGCATAACTAACCATTTGAACAATCCTTGATTGTTATTGAAAGTGGTTTTCCATATGTCACATTCTGCAATTCTGATTTGATGGTAACCACTTCTCAAATCCAACTTAGTGAAATAAAAAACATTCTTTAATTGATCTAATAAGTCATAAATTTTGGGAAGAGGATAATAATTCTTTACCGTAATCTTGTTCAGGGCTCGCAAATCAATACACATCCTCCACATGCCATATTTCTTCGGAACTAATACAACATGAGAACCACATGGAGAGGAGATTGGTCTGATGATTCCTTTATCAAGCAACTCCTAAACTCGCTTCTTAATTTCTGCATTCTCGATCACTGATGACCTATACATTCCAATATCTAGAAGAGGAGCATCTTGCTGCAAATATATTTCATGTTCAACCTCCCTCTTAGTAGGCAACCCTGTAGGTTCCTAAAACAACTCATCATAATTAGAGATGGTTTTTGCCAACTCATGTTTATGATCTATATCACAACCTGATAAAGCATTTGTTATATATTCTTCTTTTTGTTTCACTATCATGAGAACAAAATATTTACTTGCACTCATGAGTATCTTCATTTTCCCTGTTCTCACTAAAGAAACATTAGTTTTGATACGATGATCTCTAACAATATAATCAACCTCATCCTTGAAAATATGATATTTATTCTCTTTGCAGTAGAATATTTCCTTCCTGTCAAATAGATATGGACTACCCAGGACATGTGTGGTGCTCAGTACGACTGAAGCTGAGTATTTGGTAGCATGTGCAGTAGCAGTGTGGCTTCAAGAACTTCTTTCTCAGTTATTTGGTCTCAGACTGGAGGTGACCTACATTTGGTGTGACTACCAGAGTTGCATGAAGTTGTTAGATAACCTCGTGGTCTATGACAGGTTGAAGCATATCGAGATTAGATATTACTATATCAGGGATATAGTGCAGAAGGGAGCAGTGAGGCTCCATTTTTGTGACTACAGAGGATCAAGTTGCAGACGTGTTTTCCAAGCCGTTGTTAATGATGAAGTTTGAGTACTTCAGGGAAAAACTTGGCATGGTCCTTCTTCAAAGGGAGTGTTCTCATCCAACATGAAAAAGGGTTGGCACTGAGACAGGAATGCACATGATCATGTATTGATGCATCGAAGGGAGTGGATGTCCTAGGGAAATGTTGTAGCTATTGAGAGCTCCCATAGACCTTGGTTGCATGGGGTGAAGTCATGTTCGCACTAAGACATGTGGAACTCATCCAACATGAAAAAGGGATAGCACTGAGTGTTCTCATCCATCATTAAAAAGGGATGGAACTAAGACAGGATTGCACATGATCAGGTACTATGCATCGCAGGAAGTGGATGTCTTGGGGATATGTTGTAGCTATTGAGAGATACCCACAAAACTTGGTTGCATAGGGTGAATTCAGGTTGTACTATGGATATCTGAGGGTCGACAATGAGACATGAGTGCACATGATCAGGTACTGATGCATCATAGGGAGTGGATTTACTAAGTACATGTTGCAGCTATTGAGATGTACCCACAAACCTTGTTTGCATGGGGTGAAGTCATGTTTCACTATGGATATATGAGGATGTATAGATTCACATGATAAGGTATTGATTCATCATAGGGAGTGGATGTCCCGAGGACATGTTGTAGCTATTGATAGCTACCCACAAACCTTGGTTGCATGGGGTGAAGTCATGTTGCACTATAGATATCCGAGGATGTATAGATTCACATGATCAGGTACTGATGCATCATAGGGAGTGGATTTCCTGGGTACATGTTGTAGCTATTGAGAGCTACCCACATACCTTGGTTGCATGGGGTGAAGTCATGTTGCACTATGGATATATGAGGATGTATAGATTTTCATGTTCAACAGTCAATGGATGTGAGCTCGTGTGGTATCAGACTTGGAGTCTGTGTCTCATGGAAGTGACACTTGGTTGCTAGACACTTGGTACAGAAGGAAGTAATGAGTCCCCAATAAGGTTAAGAAGGGAGCAACGAATCTCCAATATGTAGCTACCAATGAGAAGGTTGCGGATGTGCTGACAAATCTATTGTCAAGGACAAAGTTCAAGTACTTCAGGGAAAATCTCAGTGTAGTCCCTCTTCAAAGGGAGTGATGGATTCATATGTTATTGTAGGGTAGTGGATGTCATGATGACATGTTGTATCCATTGGAGAGATACCCACCAACCCTAGATGCATGTTGAAGAGATGAGGTACATATGTTATCGCAGGGTATTGGATGTCATGCATAAGATATCCATGTTTTCTGTGGGAAACTAGATAGTCTCAGGATGAGATGTTGTAGTTATTGGAGAGCTGCCCACCGGCCTGGATGCATGCTGTGAAGTTACAAGGGTGCACGTGATGAGGTACAGATGCATTGCACGGTAGTTGATGTCCTGGGGACATGTTGAACTTATTTGAGAACTACCCATAGGCCTTGGATGCATTGGTTGTGAAGTCACAAGGGTGCACATGATGAAGTACATATGCATTGCAAGGTAATGGATGTCATGGTGACATGTTGAAGCTATTTGAGAGCTACCCACAAGTAATCTTCAAATGAAATATTCGTAGGTAATCTTGACATAATGTAGAATGTATCCCTTGCTGAGAGGGAGTGTTGATGTTTGGGCATCAACGCAAATACATTCTACTAGATTGATAATTAACAATGAATTTATTAATTATTAAGCAATACTATTAATTATAATATTATTGTTGTAATAATATATTTATGATATATATATATATATATATATATATATATATATATATATATATATATATATAAAGCATAAAGCATAATATAAAGTATAAATATGAACTCCATTTGACGTGGATTTTGTGTAGTTGGAAAGATATTGTTGAGATCTACATATTGATGACATTTTCAAGGGCATTTGGTATGATTGATTTTTGAGCATTTCTAAACCATTTTGGACCTCTATGGATGTTCTAGATCCTCTTGGACCTCTATGAGCATTTCTAGATCCTCCTGGATCAGATTTAGTCCAGAACTTGGCATTATCCACTATGATAGAGCACACCTATTACCAATCAGGATATGACCATGTCCGATAGATAGTATTTTAGTTCTCTAGAAATGAAACCTCTATGTTTCGATGTAAAATACTAATGGGAATTATTTAGATTCCTATCCCTAAAGTCCTAAATTAATTTCAAAATTATTTTTTTTTGCCCAAGGGGGATTAAGTGTGTGTTAAATTAAGGATTAATTTAAGGCTGAGCTTGGCTTCATGAACAAAGAATAATTATTAGGGTGTGGTTTGTGTGCATATGTGGCATGGAAAATTAAAAATGAATAATTCTTGTAAATAAATAATACTGAATTACAAAGAAAATGAAATCCAACTAATTATGCAAGCAAGTAATCAAATAAAAGTACTAAAAAATGATCTTTCCTTCTATCTATATTACTTTTTAAAACTGAAATAACTTGAAAAATATTCACATCTTAGAACCAAAGATAACTCATATCATTTTTTTCCTTGGATCGGGTGATAGATGGATAATTGAGAGAAGTTGAAGGCGTCATCGTCGATCTCATGCCATCTCGCTTGTCCATGAATCTAGATGCATGCCCTTGTGATTTGCATTCCCCCTGTACTTACACTAGAGCTTGCAATGATGTTTCAGATAGACCAGTCCCGATGGAGGCGATGAAGGAGGTGAGATGGTATTGTTCCGATGGTATCAAGATTTATAATTATTAAGTTTCCATTCATGTAAACGTTCCCCACTCAAGTTCTTGTCTTGATAGCTTCTTTCCCTATGTACATAGTTAAAGAGGTAAGTATGGCTCTGCAATGAATTCTTGTCATAGTTAATGGTTTTAGTTTGGATATTGAGGTTGATTGGTCAGTAATCCTTTTATGATTTCTCATGGATCCTCGAGCTTCCCACGTGAAGGTTTTCCCTACCCACAAAATGTGTGCTACCATTGCAACTGAAGAGGTGGTAGCATGATCCAGAGACTTTATCTCTCCCTTTTCTCAGGTTTCCATGCATCCCAACGAGGAAGAGGTTAAAATCATTAGGGCTTACCAGGAGGATAATCACATTGACCAGTAGGTGGGGAGTCTCATACCGTATTTGGGCACCAATATGAATTGGGACACGGAATTCCACTGTACTTCCAAACTCTATTGGCATACCAAAGCTATGGTTGTTGAACCAATGCTTCCCAAATAATAAGATTATAGGAAGTTTGGTCAATGACTTACAACCCTTGAATAGAAGAATAAGTTGACACTCATGCTTGTCTCCTGACTAGTAAAGAAGAATGGAGGTTCTTTTAGCTGACATTCTATGGTTCCTTGATGTTTTATCCCTTCCAGACTCCTTCTACTATAAGTTCTACTACTATAATCTCCAATCTTTCCACCCAGGTCCCCCCACAATGTTTAATATAATCTCTCCTCTTCTTTGTTGTTCTTACAATGGATTTAGAAGGTTCTTATTTTTTACTTTTTGTTCTCTATTTGTGCCTATTTTACTCCTAGAACTACACCTTATCCTCTTATGGATAATTTTGGTATGCTACAATTTGTTTTTAAAAGTTGGCATGGTTTTCCTTTTGGCAGGCCATCAAACTTCATGACTCTCGAAACTTGTGATGGATAGTAAAGTTCCTTGGGCATCTTTGATATTGCCCAAAAATTTGTATATTTTGTTTATATTCTATTATAATTTATTTCTTACTTACAAAAAAAGACACATTTCATTTTTGTCTCACAAGCACTCAGATTTATTACAGGAAACACCTCTATTGGAAAGAAAAAATGAGGGTTCCTATAATGCCTTTTTCTTTCCAGTAAGAGGTTATGCAAATATGAAATGAAATGTAATCTATAAAAGAAAGTAAAATGCAACTACATTTGTAACAAAAATCCAAATAAATGGGAAATGCATCTTACCTACATGCCCTTTTTTTTTAACCAAATGAAAAAAATAAAAAAACCTACAAGACTAAACAACCATTGAAATGTTTGATTACAACCTATTGTAGTAAGAAAATAGGAAAAAAAACCCTCAAGAAATCAAATAGGGGAAAGGTATTAAAACCCTAGGGGATTTGTTCCTCAATCATGTAGATTTTTTGAAGGTTAAATATTCACCTACAACAAGAGTATCTAATAGTAACCTACAGGCCTTAAAACACACTTAGACAACCGCAAAGAAACCCTAAAATTACAAAAATCAAAGTTTTTTTTGGCCCATGTAGAAAATAACATGAATAGTTGTGTTTCCCTTGTAGAAATATGGCTTGGTTAATATGTTGTAAAACATAGATACTATATTTAAATAATGCATTGGTAAACACATTAAGTGACCCTTGTTCCTACGTTGGCTCTTAGGAGGTTTTCGACACCAGTTAGCTCAACTCTATGGGAATCTTGAAGGGTTTCCAACACCTGTTTTCTGTAAACACGAACCAGAAAGCCACATAAAATAAAAAATCCCTAAAAAACTTAGAAAATAAAATACAAATAAAGGAAACCCACACACCCACAACTAGGGATCATGTTATTGGCTAAGATCCCTAGTTGAGTTGGTGTAAATTTGCATAGAGTGTTAGCAAATCTACAGATTTTTTTGTTGCTTCAAGATTACGGAAAAAAATTAGATAAAATATAGAAACCATAGTTGTAAATGAATGAATTAATATTCATATATATTTTATTCTTGTGAACATAAGTAAAATGTAGCGAAAGAAATAAGCAAGAACAAAAAAATCATGAAAGAATGAAAAAATTGTCCATTACCCAATAGATGGATTTACGTAGCACCTGTGAAGAAACCCTTGGAGATGTTGATCTCCCTAGGTATGTCCTTGGGAGGGTTCTTGAACTTCCCTGAGTTTGTGGATTCTCTCTCCTCTATTGATGGTTGTAGGTGATGATGGCTTCTACAAGAGAATATCATTAAGAAACTAGGGCTTCTTGAGATATGGATAAAATCTAATGGAAATACTCCATAATGGAGAGAAATAATGAGATGAGAGGTGAAAATGAAATGATATAATGAAATAGGGAAAAACCTCTTACTTTTATATGATTTGTTTTTAATATTTTTGCATTATTTTTCTTTTTAAAATAAAATTAAGAGTGACAAGTCATAAAATGGGGTTTTATGACTTTATTAAGTGAATATAACTTTAGGAAATAAGTTCCTATAAGTTATATTTATGGGACATGGTGTAAAAGTGGTTTTTTATGTCATTATACCCATATTATTGATAATGCATTCCAATACAACTATCATTTTGGTCTATGCAGTCAATTTTTAGGTGATAACAATTGTGAAATATGGGAAACCACAAGGTTGACTCTACAAGCTAATTTGAACTCACCATTCTTGTATTAGAATTGGAACTTGATAAAATCCTAAGGGGCCTAGGTAAGAAACCAAAAATAAAACCTCCAATATTAATGTTCATATTGGTAAACACCATAATAGAGAGATTGGATTACTTCCTACAATTAGACTTAAGTTATTCATAGACATAATAATGGTAATGAGGATTTAGCCAACAAAAAAAGGTGTAGGGCATGAAATTAGGAATAGACAAACATCATCATTCCTTTGATCTATGTACTTCTCAATGAAATGGGATTTTTCACATCTAAAGAACCAATGTGACATGTCTTCAAACATATCTTCATATTAGTTCTACATGTCAATGAATTTTGTAGCAACTTCAGGTTTAATAACATTGACTTCCATCTTTGTGCATTCGGTACAAGTACTTTCATTGCCTAGTACATCACTACTCTTTTGACATGGATTTAATTAGGTTGACTCCAACCTTGCTAATGAAACTTCCTCCACCATTTGCGAAAGCATAAAATATCATACATAATCTTTTGGGATGGCCAAATCCATTTACATAATTCTCTGATCCTATGCATTGTTCCACATTCTGGATGCACTTTGGCAATATGCTTACTCATGAGGGAATATTCACTAACATGGTCTCTTCTCATATACTCTTTCCACCAGACATCCTTTACTTCTACATGTTTCTAATAATGTTCTTTGCATTCACTAGAAATATTATTTGTCTCCACCAGAGCCTAATTTTAGGTAAATTAAGTTGTAAACTCCATCATTAGGTCCTCCTATGGCACCATCCTTGAGTGTGGGACTTATGGTTCTACCTTGGCGAGGTTAGGTAGAAGACTATGTTTTACCAATAATGTCTCAATCCACACAACAATTTCATCTATTAACCTTCTATGAGGTCCTTTATTAAAAAATACTAAAGATTTAGTCAATGATTGGTGACATTTTATAGCAAACTACATAGAATAACCTTCAACCATGCCTTCAAACTAAAAATCCATTTCTCTAGTTAATCCATCTTCATATTTTTTAATCTTTAACATATTTGTAGGATTCCACTCTACTTTTGCATATGGGTTTCAACATTGGTTTCTATTTAAAAAATGACTATATCACTAAGTAAGGAACGCCTACATAGGGTTGAGTCACATAACTAATCTCAAATGAATATACTAACAATGATACAATATTATTATCAATGAATAATCAATACCTATATTACAATGGAGTTCACTTCCTTATATATTATTTCTCACTAAGAAAGTCATTTCCACTTATGAATGTCGAATAGACCACTGTACACAAAGTGAAAAAAAATCATAAAATATAACCTAAAGACATTGTTCGACAACACAGGTATTCCAACAGAGGACGAACACCTTCAGTAACCACTCACATAACCAGATCAAAGATCAACACATCGATGTTTTCACGTGGTAAAACCCCTACGGGGAAACATCCACAGCCCCAGCCAACGTGGCCACTTGGAGCAGTTTATTAATGCAAAGAAAAAGATTACAGAGAGATTTTACAAGAGAGTTTCTCACAATCGATCATCGACAAATG
>ML776773.1:1128576-1164045 GCA_009831015.1 Picea engelmannii
GATTCAATCTTGTCCCAAGCTACTTCGGGGTCATCAATTCCTTGAAGATGGTACCTTAGATCAGGAGAGATGGACATTCCAATTAGTCCACGTGCTTCGTCATTCCTATTATCCCATTTGGCTTTCTTATCATCATCAGTGGGGGTTGTTTCTATTCCCATGGTAATCCAGTACAGACCTTTACTTCTTAATAAATCTTCCATATGGGATCTCCATTGGAAGTAGTTGTTGCTGGTAAGCATGACATTACTTGTAGAAGCCATATTAAATATGTAGATAATGCAGATTTAAAAACCAAAACTAATGATTTGGATGGAAAGATTTCGAAAAGTTATGCGGTTTTAAAAAAAACGGCACTGAAAACGGACTTCCGATGTGAGAGTTATGCCCTTTTAAAAAAAAGGCATAAACAATAACCAAATAACCACGTGACAGTGTAAGCTACTTTATGAAGTGACCCACTTTTATAAGGAGAAGTGGGGATCACTTTTACAATGAAGTTATCTTATAACAGAAAAGTTGCATGAAAAAATAAATAACTCTAAAATAAAATATAAAGCTACTTATAGTGATTCACTTTTATACTTGAAGTTAGCATGAATTTTTTCAAAACAAAGTAACAAAAGAGAGACTTGAACTCAAGACCTCTTACTTAATAAGGCAAGTTTTAACCAACTGATCTAGCAAAACATATTGTAATGTTCAGAAGGAGGATTGGGGATGTTTTTGTTATTGTTGTTGAAGACAGCCTTTGAGAGCATGCTAAAAAAAAACTCTTTTCACACAAGAAAAAAATTTCGCTTCTCGATGACAACAAGGGTTAGATCTCGGTTAGCTTACCCGGAAGATGCACCTTTTCCTATCTGTTTCTGATTTTCCGAGATCGCACAAGGCATAGGGAAAAGAGCATACACAGATCTAAAAGAGTAGCAGCCCGGAAAAAAAAATACAAACCGAAATAAAATCAAAACTTTGCAAAAATTTAAAAATGCGTATTCAGACTTTATACCTCCGGATTCTGACTGTAATGGTCGTATCTTGGGCAAACGGAAACCTTTTCGAGTGAAACGAAAAGTGTTCCTGAATGAAAAGTGTGCTCCGGACGCAATGGAATAGTCCTTTCATCCCAGAAATGTACATAAATTCCAGAAAATGGAGATGAGGAAACTCGGCTTCACGATCTCGATCTACAACAGGAGCGGGTCTTCAAACAGGCTCTGATACCATGTTCGACAACATAGGTATTCCAACAGAGGATGAACACCTTCAGTAACCAATCATATAACCATATCAAATATCAACACACCAATGTTTTCACGTGGTAAAACCCCTACGGGGAAACATCCACGGCCCCAACCAACGCGGCCACTTGGAACAGTTTATTAATGCAAAGAAAAAAATTACAGAGAGATTTTACAAGAGAGTTTCTCACAATCGATCATCGGAAAATGACCCTCCATGCTCTTTAAATAGAGATCATGGACCAATCGAGTGTTAAGCCACGGATCAATGGTCGTTAAGATCGAGGAGAGTATGAATCGTCAGATCACTCTATGTCGGGAACATATCGTGACCGTCGGATTTCCTAACTACAAATGCATACTAATGCATACTAAAGAAACACACTTTTATCTAACGGCATATTAGACCAAGTAGATCTTAACTAACTCCTAAGTGTCTAAATATCCTAACAGACATAAAATAACTTTATTACAAATTTAAGCCTTATATCCTAATAAGTTCCACCAACATTTTATCCATTTGTGTGAGATTGCAAGGAATTCAACGCAAAACATATCATGTAGACACTTAAACAAATCAATATAGTTAAATATTTCATCTTCTACGTCCACATACACACATTCTTGGCACGCAAAGCCATGGATGTGCATATCGAACAAGTGTTGCAGGTCAACTTTTATCAACTTCCAATGCATTGTTGTCACTTTACATTAGTTAAGGTCCTAACCATTGAAGTATTTTGTCATCTATTTTTGTTATATCCAATTAACCCAAATAACATAAGAATAGAAATAATAAGTAATGCCATGACTTGAGAATAATAAAAAGTGAATGAATAACATTGCCACTTTGAGGAGAAACCTCCTTTACACCTTATGTTTACAAATAACTCTTGATGATTTATAAAACTAGATCTCAAGCTTGTTTCACTTTCTAACTCTTTTTGAATCACAACAATTGAACTTCCAATCAAAATTTATGATAATTTTAAGTTGATACACCTTGTATCAGCCTTTATTTGGAATCTGCTATCCTAACCAACCCTATATTTTATACATCTCAAAATTTTATTTTCCACACAATTCAAATACCCCAAAAACAATTTGTAGCAAAAAGGGTAAGATGACTCATTAGAAAGAGAGAAACCAAGGGTTGATCACTTTGATACCAAATCCTTAAAAATAGCATGATATATACCATAATACATACAACTTACACCAAGAATGATCATGGAGAACAACTCCCAAAGAGATATTATAGTTAGTTACACAATAACCCCTTATATATTTAGAGAACCTCCAAATAACCCTAATACATACATATATCAAAACCTTAAGTCCATGTCTCCAATAATATCTATATTGACATCTATATATATATATATATAAATTATCCCCCATTGCACTTGTGCCCCCCTATTAATCCAAGCCCTATTACATATATATTTAACCCTATTACATACACATTCAACCCCATATATACCCCCTATAGGATCATTACATAAAATTACCAAAAGAGTGAAATAAGAGAATTGTAAGAAGGTTGAAGGAGCAATAAAAGTTGAGGAGATAAAATCCAAAATGCAAACCAAAATTGAAGGATGAAAGAAGTTGATGAATAATACCCCCATTTATCTACAAGAGGAGAGGATGAGAAAATACAAGGTCACCAAAAAATACTTGAAGAAGGTGAAATCCAAAAGGATGATGTAAAGGTAAATATAATGGTATTATGTTGAAAGCAAGGACAATTCATAAATATTGAGCTTAACAGTTCAAACATGCCATTGTGATAGAAAACAATATGGATGATAAGTGTGTGGAAAAATAAGGAAAACCATTAAATTTGGAACCTTATTGACACTCTCATTACCAATAAAGTTGGGAAGAAAGGAAAGAATATCGACATCACAAAGGAAGAAGATGACATAATTGAAATTATTCATGGAATAAGGCATCAAGGAACAATTATGAAAAATGATATTATCAATTACTAACAACTACAATAAATTGGAGAAGTTACAACAATGTATGGAATCAAAGGAATGGAATTTATCAAGGACTGACATCGAAAAAAATGGAATATGGATGGATGGATAATCATCAATAGAAACAAGAGAGAAAGAATATAAGAAACTCTTATTATTTGGTTTCATCACATGCAAACATTTAGATACAAATATTTAAGGACAAATCTTTTTGAAGGGGTACTATGTTATGAATCTATGGAGGGTATATATGGGGTTGAATGCATATGTAATAAGGATAAATATATATGTAATAGGTGTAGGCTTAATAGGGGCCCACATGAGAAATGGGGGAGAATATGTAAATATGGAGGTAAACATAGTCATTATTGGAGACATGGAATTATGATTTGGATATATGTGTGTACTTGGTTTAATCCGGAGGAGTTCCCCTAATCTATAAGGAGTTATTATGTAACTCATATATATGATTTCTTTAGGAGTTGTGCTTCATTCTCATACTTGGTGTACATTGTGTGTATTATAGTTTATCATGTTATTTTAAGGATTTGGTGCTTAACACATTTAGAAACCTGAAGAACATAGAGGTTGTCCAACAAAAAGATTCTAGCATAGTCTAATTATGTCAACATTGTCAACCTTTCAAAGAAAGGAGGTATCACCTGAGGCATGTTTGATAGTTGCATTTAAATATTTTGCAAAGAGGAAGAATGTGGAGGAAGTTCAAGTTCTATGACCCAGTTCTTTAACATTTACTCACTTATAGTGGAAAAGATTGATCATTAAGCATAAACAAACTATTATAAATTATAAATAAGAAATGAAAAGATACAAACATCATCAAGATATAAAACCATTACAAAGATGTATGTAAAACCTTCTTATAACTTCATAATATTAGATTTCAAGGATCTTTACATTCATAGTGACATATATTCAAAGTAATGAGTTCTCATCTATTACATCATGAACTATATAAATAACAATAATTAACAACAAAATCTTATATAATAGATAAAAACTACATGCAACCTACTAACCTCTGTTTCAGAGGATTCTAGATGAATCTAGAAGTGACAATTGTATTCCACTTTATATAAAATTATCAACATCTTTAATTCAAGATGAGAAGTCTTCTAGTTTTGGAAACTCTATGGATGACCTGACACATCTGTATTTCCATGTATCTCCTCTGGTTGTTCGAATAATTAGGATTGTGTGGATTTGTTTCTTCCTTAGTATATTATCCAACTACACTTTCTTGCATTTAATCCCTACCAAAAGGGTCAAACCTTGACCCAACATAAGTCATGGGTTTCAAAAGGTCCAGTAAGTGGTTATTTTTTATTGATTCCCCATTATAGTCATCTTATCCAATAGGTTATCTGGGTAACAAAGCACTTTCACTATACCTTGTAAGAATTAGGATTTCAGTAAATGGGTGGTCATGATAGAGGCTCAAAACAATCCAAAAAAGCCACATAATAGTTGCACTTGGACTATACAAATATCTCTTCATTTTGACATTATGCTAACCCTTTCACCATCAAAATCCATGAATATACAAAGTGTCAAACTGTAATGTCCTCTAGCTTTACCAAAGAACATTACGTGCGGAAAATACACATAAATACAAAATTTGTCTACTAACTAAATTTCTTGTAGCTTATCAGCTATGAATTATACACAGATTTAACTATTGTATGATGCCATATAAATAAATGCATCTGTGACATTCAAAATTATCAAGAAGGTGGTACCCTCACCGAGACAAACTATACGTGCAACATCCTTTGTACTGCATTGTTGGAGGCAGGCCAAGGCAGAAAAGAAAAGGGGTTTTTGGGGAAAGAAAGCATGCATGAGGAAAGTGACAGCTAGAAGGAAGCACAAAACGCATGCATGGAAGGAAGGCAACAACTGGAAGGAAGAACAACATGCACGCATGGGAGGAAGACCTAACGACAGTAGGGTTAGAGTTTTTGTAAGGTATTGTAATGGTTGAAGAGCCATAAATGTATAAATATAGATACTGAGGTATTATAGGGGGTTCGAGGTTTTTGTATTGTTCAGATTATTGTTGCTATAATGGTTACGCATGAGTTGATGCGATATGTAAGGATTTTTACTGTATGACCTATTTTTTGTATAATCTGTTGAGCTTAAGCTATTGAGCTAGAGGGAGCCCGAGGGAGGGTATATCTTGAGGGTTAGATCGTAGGCTATGGAGCCTAGTGTGATCTAGTCTGCCTCATATAGATCTTACCCGACTATGGGGGATTGTAAAGCGCGCGATGTTGTAGATGCAGAACTATCATAATAAAAGAGCCAAGAGACAAATCTTTGTGGACGTAGCCCAAGAGGGGGTGAACCACGGTAACATCTGTGTTGTGTGATGAATGCATGCATATCTTTATTATTATGTTGAATGAATGAGTTATCATATTTCCTGTTTAATTACTGTTGCAATATTGAGGGAATCAGTTGTGGGATTTATTGCATATTCGTGAAGAACAATAGGTTTCATTTACAAGTCATAATAATGGTTCAATGTTAAGCTCCCTTATCTCACACTCAATCCTAGGTTGTAAACACATGAGTCTTATAGCCACCCATTAAAGCTATCTCGAGTGAGACTGTGCAACACATTATGTGTGTTGTGTTGCCCTCTGGTTTACTAGGAGGGTCGATAGTTTTAGAGGCTTTGTTGGAGACCCGAATATAAATGAACCTCGGGCCAATATAAACTCAGATAGTGTAGCAGAGAAGTAACCAACAAATGGTTCTGTTTCCGTTGGTAGGAACATGAGAGGATTGAGTAGAGGAGATAAGTCAAAGATCTGTCGGAGGCAGATCAAGAAACAATTAGGGTAGAGACCAATGAGTCATTAGAAGGGAATGTTGAGACCATGGAACCCCACAAAAGCAGAGATCAAAACTTGGCTTAGAACTAAGGAGCTAGAGTTTGCATAGAAAGACAATAGAAACCCTAGAATAACACCCCACAAATATCTGGAGAGATACGTGTTTATTGATTTGCACGAAGTATTTTTCTATGATTTCCACACTTATTGCATGAGTGGATACTACGGTTAAAGTATAACCATGCAACAAACTAGATTCAACAGCTAGAGTGGAACCCAGTACAGATTGAGAAACTTCAGCAGGTGAATAACAAATTCACTCGCGCAATAGACTTTTGTCTTGATAGTATTGTGGTAGGTTTTATAACAGAGTTTGCAGTAGATACAATGGAGAAGGAGTTTCTATGAGGACCTAGAGGAAGGTACATTGAATCCCTGTATACTTAAATTAAGACACTACTATATAACAAAGGTTTAATGACAATGGAATCAGACAACTAAACTTCCCTGCGTGCATGGGGAAAGGGGGGAAGCATTGACAGAAAGAGGATAAATGGAAGGAGGAAAGGATAAGGGAAATAAACATGAACCCTTGGACCCAATGATGATGGATGACGATGAGATCAAGAAGATCATGGTGACAACTGGAAATACGCATAGTGGATTACCCTACCAATACAAGGTGAATACCTAGAAGAGCATCGTAGCCACGAGGGAAGGCTTGGCGAGTGATGAGGAAAAGGTAGAGGATCTCCGGGATGTGAAGAAAATTGAGGAAATGTTGCATGCAACATATGAGAGGAAGATGAGAGGTCCAATAATGGGAAGAGAAGGCAACCATCCTATCCATATTAATGTCATTGTGGAACCCATAAACCCATGTGCGAATAATACACCAAAGAGAACACCACCGTTTAGACAACCAAAGTTTAGAAGCAGTCATAAAACAAGAAGTACATCTACATAAGGAACAACAACTGGAGGACCCAGTTCAGGGAACACTACTCAAGTATCTACACCGTGTAGAGGTAGTAGTTCAACATTCAGAATGGCAGGACACGATCCCACCATCAAGTTACCCAAATTTCGAGGAGAAGTAGCAGAGGACCCTAAGAAATATTTTTTCATTTGTGCAAATATCTGGGAAGCAAAGAAGATCACTGATTAAGATACCAAACTTGCATAGCTAGCCATTACGCTAAGAGACCGTGCACTAGACTAGTACATGAGTTTAGATGCAAACAATGCCCATGGGACGAAAAGGACACTGGAAGGCATTAAGAAGTTACTGATAAATGAGTTCCAGAAGTCGAGCTCAGAGGATCAATACATGAATGAGATGATCAAAATAAGACAGAAACCGAGAGAGTCTGTATGGGAGATTGATAAGAGATTCAAGCAAATGAAGGGAAAGTTGAAGTATCTCATGACCGATATGCAACATAGACACTTATTTTTCAATTCATTGTTACCACATTTAAAATATACTTTGTGACAACATAAGTTCCAAACGTAGGCAGAATCTCTGCAGGCAGCTTTACAGCTGGGAGAAAATTAGTATCAACAGATAGACCCAGCTATCGAAGAGTTGGAGGATTTAAAGAACTTAACGTTTCAGTTGAACTAGAATAAGAACAAGGACAAACGAGAAGCCGTTTGGTGTACCACATGCAGGACAGAAGGACACCACAAGAACAAATTTCCAACATTCACATAGTATATGGCAGCAGGAATTCCAAATCCACTACCAACAGGAGGATTGTGGTGCGAAATTTGCAAGAAATTGGGTCACGACCCTTATCACTGCATGATGATGCAGAAATACCATACAGTCTCGAAGAGCTCATATTACACCTTTTGCAAGTGAGCAAGCCACGATGACAAAGATTGCAAAACTATGGAACTGATGCGAGAAAGGACATCTGACGCATATAGAGTGCAGGCCGAAATGATGATTGGGCAAGCAACACCACAGTTTAATCAAGTTCCATATCCATACAACACTGCGCAACAACAATATAATATTGTGCAACAACCATATAATAACACACAACCACAGTACAACACGACACAACCTCAGTAAAATACCACACAGTATAATTAGTTGCCTCAGTATAATGCGTTGAGAGGAGATCAAGCAGGCTACAAAGGTGGAGGACACGGTAGAGGACCAATGGTATGTCAAAATTTCCAACAACTGGGACATTATGCAAGGGAATGCCCACTTCCACCAGGGACTTCTATGTATTGTCGCTCATCGGACCATGATACATAGGAATGTCCGACACTACTAGTAAAGATCTAGGAAAAGAGGAACTAGAACAACCAGAATGTTCAGTGGATTTCCACTGAAGCAAGGGATGAAGGACGAAACATCAATATAGTTACTCATGGAGGAGCTAAATAAGCAACGATGTTGTTTGACAAGACCCAACACAAAACCAGTGGGTAAAGAAGAACGTTGAACCGAGGAAGAAGTTTGATGCACAAAAGGAGAAGGAAATATTTAAAGAAACCATACAAGAGTTTCATAAGGAAGACATAGCATCGACTTCAACTGCACAACAAAACAAGGAAGTACCAGAGTACGATATGCCTCCATTATTGGATCATACCAACGAAATGCAACCCATGGGTAAAGTAAATGCAATCAAAGGATTTTTGAAATCATGTGTAAAAGTATTAAATGATCCATCATATGTGAAAATATTGCAAAACATATTAGAAAAATGTAGTATGGGGAAGGAAGAAAAACTAGAACCAAAAGTTGTCAATCACCTACATACAAGGATAAGAACTAGTAGGGAATTCAGACTGAATTCCAACATCGAAGATTTCAACATGGGAGACATCATATTGGATCTAAGATCTGAAGTCAATGTACTACCAAAGAAAACATGGCAATGCATGGGAGAGCCAACATTAGGATATTCACCTGTTCAATTAAAACTGGAAAACCAACACATAATCCTTCCAATCGAAAGACAGAAAGGAGTAACAGTAGACCTGGATGGAGTGCACATGAAAGTAGATTTTGAAGTTATTGAAATAGTGGACGACACAACACCTTACCCTGCGTTTCTTGGTCTAGATTGGGCGTTTGAAAACCAGGCCATAATCAACTTGAAGACCAGGAAAATGACATTTGAGTCAAGAGAATATAGGGTCATCGCACCATTAGACCCCTCAAAAGGGGAGAGGTTTGTAGAACCTACCTGCCTAGACTTATAGGAAATTGACCAGTTGTACAGAACAACTACGTGAGATGAGGATTATGTAAACCCAACTGCAAACGTGATACTCAATTGGCGGAGCATTACCTCATGTGCAACAGATTTAGACACTGGTTTAGAGAACTGGAAACAAAGGCTACACGAGGTTTCCACGTGTAGATGTGCAAGAATAGACCACATAGTAAGATGGGTAGGCACATAAATCAGAGAACCACCTAGTTTCCATGGAATAAACGATTTGGAAACATTCTTGACATAGTACAAAGACACTGTGTTAGAGAACCAAATATTGTTAGCACTTGATTTAGCACTCAAGATCACACCTGGAAGATGGTGGGGCGCTCACAAAGAGACAATCACATATTGGTACCAATGTAAGTGGTTACTGGGCATAAGGTTCGACGCATAGTAGAAAAAAAATAAGCAACAAAGGTATGAGGGACAAGGGGCACTGACAGAACACTTGGAGAAGTGCAGAACACTGTGGAAATTGACACCCCCAGAAGAATGGCCTCATTATTTCCTACACACCCTAGAAGGCATACCAACGAACTGGTATACAGACCAGGAATTACACAAGGGAACTGCGACCTGGATGACATTGCAACATAATTTTATAGTCACTTTATCATTCGAGCATGAGAAACCCAACATATATTTCACGCTTAAATAGATAAGAGGAGTGATATTCATCAAAGAACCAGAAGTTGAACTGATCACAAAAGAACAATAGCAGAACAAACAGACAATCAAGTAACTGTTTTCTTGTTACCAGGTACAAGAAGAAGCACTGGATGAAGACGCTCCACACGATATTCAAATTGAAGAAGCAGAAGGAGAAAGAGAAGTGGAAGGTCCAACGATAGAATCAAAAGTCATTTCCACGCCGATCAAATTAAATAAAGTCAATATTGGGACAACCAAGCATCCCAAAATGGCTAGCATTGGAGCTACTGGGATGAGAAAACAGTGGAAATCATAACAGAGTTACTGCACAGGTGGGCATAGCTAGAGAGCTAGGATAAATGAAGATACCACTCAGACCAGAAGCAATATCGATTAGACAACAACCATATAGACTGAACCCAATATATAAGTAGAAAGTCAAAGATGAAATCGATAGCATGCTCGAAGCCGACATCATTGAACCAATTGAAGAATCAGAATGGATAAGCCTAATGGTCGTTCAAGACAAGAAACAAGGACAAATCAAGATATGCGTTGACTTGAGGAAGTTGAACAATGCATGCCTACATGACACATTCCATACACCTTTCACAGATGAAGTATTAGAGAATGTAGGAGGACATGAATCTTATTCGTTCACTGATGGATTCTCAGGCCACCATTAGATGAAGATAGTATAAGAAGATAGATACAAGACCACATTTGTGACAGAATGGGGATCTTACCAATACACAATCATGTCGTTTGGACTGAAGAATGCACTAGCAACATTTTCTAGAGTATTCATTGTTGTGTTTAAGGAATTCATCCATCAGTTTCTCGAAGTATACCTGGATGATTGGACAATCTACAGTTTGTTGAAAGACCATGTAGAATTCTTACGCCAAATTTTAGAAAGATGTAGCCAGTGCCAGATATCACTGAACATAAATAAATGCATATTCAAAACACTGTTTGGGATACTATTGGGCCATATAGTATGTAAATAGGGTTTATTAGTAAATCCTGCAAAGATTGCAGTAATTGTTAACTTACAACCACCAAAAACAGTCTGTTAGCTAAGAGCGATGTTGGGACACACGGGATACTACAAGAAATTTATCAAAGGACATGCACATATTACTGCACCAATGGAAAATTTGTTAATAAAGGATACAAAGTTCCAGTGGAATGACAAGTGTCAACACAATCTGGACACTATGAAGGAAAAGATGGTTACCGCGCCGATATTAGTATTTCCATATTGGGAGAAGAAATTACACGTGCATGTAGATTCATTAACCATATCACTTGGAGCTATCTTGGCGCATCCAGGAGCGGGAGACTTGGATCACCTGATAGCATTTGCGAGTAGAAAGCTATCCGACTCAGAACATAAATGTAACACGACAGAAAGAGAAGGCCTAGATATGATCTATGCACTGCAGAAATTCAGACATTACTTACTAGGAAACCATTTTAAGATGCTCACAGATCACTCAACCCTGAAATACCTAGTCAAAAAGCCAGTGTTGGGGGGGGGAGAATCTGTCACTTATTACTACTATTTCAATAATTTGACTTTGACTTAATATTCAAGCCAGGAAAATTTAATGCAGGACCTGACCATCTATCAAGAGTCACCAATGGAGAAGAACCTACAAACTTGGAGGACAACTTTTTGGATGCACA
This sequence comes from Picea engelmannii, assembly GCA_009831015.1. Lineage (NCBI taxonomy): Eukaryota > Viridiplantae > Streptophyta > Pinopsida > Pinales > Pinaceae > Picea > Picea engelmannii. Next base: position 1,140,261 of record ML776773.1, read on the forward strand.
ATTATTCTTAGTACAGATTGCTGATGAACACTTCGCATATATCATTCAGTACTTGAGCACAGGTACTGCATCACAAGAATATAACACCGTGTAGAAGAAAAACCTGGTAGTTCGCGTTGTCGACTATCAACTGATCGCATGCCACTTATACAAAATGGGCACAGATAACATCTTGCAAAGATATGTGTTAGAGCACGAAAGACCAAGATTTTTAGAAGAAGCCCATGAAGGAATATCAGGAGGGAATTATTTAGGTAAAGCTACCGCGTAGAAGGTATTGCGCGCAAGAATATGGTGGCCAACACAGAGACTCAAAGGAGTAATGTCAAATATGTGACGTCTGTCAAAGGGTAGGCAAACCCAACATAAGAGACGAGATGCCATTACGACCATAGGTAACATTACAGGCATTCGAAAAGTGGGCAATAGACCTCGTGGGACCAATCAACCCACCAGCAAAAAGAACTGGAGCTAGGTACATTATCATCGCGACAGAATACCTAACAAGATCGACAGAGGCCGCACCAGTGAAGGATTGCAACACAGAAACCACAACACATTTTTTATTTGAACAAGTCATTACTTTATTTTTGGGTTTCCAAGAATTTTGATGAGAGACCAAGGCATGCACTTCATAAACAACACCATCATCGCGATGACTAAATAATTTGAAATCCATCACCAAAAGAGTACACCATATCACCCACAGGCAAATGGCACAGTGGAAACATTTAATAAAATCTTGGAGAACGCGTTGATGAAGATTTGTAATGTCAACAGGGACAAATGGGACCTCAAAGTACCATCAATATTATGGGCCTACATGAATACGTGCAAAAATTTGATAGGGAACACGCCATTTAAACTGGTCTATGGCCAAGAAGCAGTGGTACCATTAGAATTTTTAGTACCAAGATTGAGCATAGAAGCCATCACACAAATGACAGAATGAGGTGCATTACAGGAGTGACTAAATTAGTTAATGACCATGGAGGAAGACCAGATCTTGGCAGGATTCCACCAACAAGTTCAGAAAGCAAGGGACAAAGCTTGGCATGATCGACACATAAAGAAGAAAACTTTCAAGGAAGGAGATCTAGTACTGATGTATGATAGCAAATCATTTCAGCATCCAGGAAAGATAAGAATGCATTTGATAGGACCATACAAAGTAAAATCTATCACAAATGGAGGAGTTGTAAAATTAAGAGACTTATCAAGCACATAACTCAGAGGGATGATTAATGGAAGTCGACTGAAGCTCTACAAGGACAGTCGACCACCCACCACGCAGTAAAAAAAAGAAAAAAGTATATCAAAATAGAACCAAAAGGAAAGAACCAGAGAGGGCTCAGTGCACTGAAGAAAGGAAGGGCACACACACTTAGGCGGGGAGAAGGAAAACAATCACATACAAAGGGAAACAAGTGGGAAAAGGAAAGTCAGAAAAAGTAGTACGACAAGACAATGTTAGGAGAAATTGAAGGCTGGAAAGGACCGATGGGACATCACATTAAATGCACCAAATGGAGTCAGCAAAGCAGGAGTAATGGCAAGTACGAAACCGTTAGAGATGCATTGAACCAGTATTAAGGTGCACTAAACCCATAACCAAGGAAGCGTCCTCGACAAGCTTCATGGGAAATACATACAACACACGGATGCGGGAGACATTAGTCTATTCAAGAAAAGATAATAGACATAGAACAATAGAGGCTAAAGATCACACGGTGAATTCACAGAGATCACAGAGACCATTCGAATCCAATGGATACTTGACATTCACCGCCATGGCACCACCCAAGTAATCAAAAGCGAGCCAGACTGCCAGGAAAACTAGAGTTCAGACCAGGTCACGAGGACATGTAGAAGAGGGTGAACAACAACTGCTGAAAATCGTCAATGTTGATGAAATCCCATATCCATACAAAACACCAGTGAACCCCACACTGATAGTGGAAGAAACCCAACGAAGAAAGACAAGATACAGATACCCAGGTCACCTCGGAAGAAACATGCAGTAGAAATTGTTCTATTGCGCATATCGAATGGGGTACAGGTAGGACCAGAGCTACTGGGTCATATCGGGAAGCTCAAATGCTCGAACCACGATTTCCTAGACAAGGATAAGTTTTTCAGAACTTTCGAAGAGGGTATATTTACAGACTACAGGCACAAATTAGGTTGGAGAACTGATCAATCAACCACTCAAGGGGGTAACTGGGTTGTAGAAAACATGAATTTTAGGTCTATTGGACTTACTACATTTTGGTAGATGACAGCACACAATCACATGTATCAAACAACTATTAGCAGTCCCACATGGTGGGGACATCTGGTTGGACAAGCGTGTCTCGATAGACGTAGATCTGATCGCGAGCATAACATGATTGCCATCCCGGGGCATGGATCTCGCGTTGTTTCTGGATGAAAAAACCAAGGATAAAGCGCTAGCAGAAGACATGATAAATAAGTATGGAACCGATAGGGGGACAAGAGGGATCATTATCAAACGAATCAACGATGCCGCAACACAATTGGGCGTGAAAATATTAGCCTGCAAGATGCTAAGAAAATGTCACAGGGAGGAAGTCCCAATTAGAGTTGTTGCAGTTGCATCTCAGTGTGCAGAAGGCACCTCAATGAGATGTGCACCATATCTCTTGAACTTGTTCCTGGATGACTGCAAGGATGCACATTATCTAGGCACAGAGTTTCACTACTCGTGGTTGATCACATTAATAGCCTTCATGGGATGGAAAGAGCCAAGGTATGTAGTTTTTTGTACGAGACCAAAACCAGATCAGGGAGTGAGGTATTTGTTTATCAAAGCTAGGCCATATTCAAGGAGAAAAATGGTGAACGGGTCCATATTTGAAGGATACCTATGTGACCTACAAGAAGCCATCTCAAATATGTGGAGAATCACACCAGAAGTTGTCGCGCGATATGGGAACATCGCCAATTTCCAGGCCACACGACACACAATGTGGATACAAGAAAGGAAGGATCCTGATAGGCAGTGGCTACATATGCACTATTGTATCACAAAGGGTGACATCGACATGGTCATAATTGAATGGGACAATGAATGGAGTATTCCATCCATCACCCAGGAAGTGCCAGAAAGAATAGCAGAAGAAGAGGCAGAGCAGGGAGAAACGCAGCGTCCTAAAATCCAAGTGCCCAAGAGACGAAGAATGGGCCAGGGAAAGAAAACACAGATAGATGAAGGGTCAATGAAGAAAAGGACCCAAAAGGGGGAAAATGATAATACACAACCAACCAAAGAACAACAAAAGTAGGCTAAAGGAGCGCAAGAGACCACAACAATTCCCAACCAACAGGAAGCAGGGGAAAACAAGAGGCAAACCATGTAGATAGGAGGCCCGCATAAGAAATCAAAGGCACAAAGAACACCACCAGATTATATGATCAATGATGATGATGGGGAAATGATAGCTCAAATGGTCTAGGATTGTCTATCCGAGGACTTCGACCATGCTGCGCACCACAGGGATAGGATTGAAGAGAAATTGGCAGACATGTGAAAACTCCTCAAGCAAATAGGGGAAGGGCAACCAACAAGAAGCAAGGGAATCGAACCATCAACACCACGGACTGAAGGAAGAGTGTAAGAAGAAGAACGAGAGTCAGTCCAGGCAATACTGCAACCACACGTAAAATTCTACATCAACCCTAGTATGTTGTGCATGGATGAAATTGTGGGGCAGACACCCTTGAAGGACTTAAGCCAAATCCAAATTGTGTTGAAAAGGGTACCATCACGGGTACTACACAGGTTGTAGGTTAGAATGAACCATGAGGTACAGTCTCAAGCATGCAAGGAATTAACCAAATTGAAGTAGGCAAGGAAGAAACATGACGCACTAGAAATAGTCTATGAGTAGGCTAAATCTAAGCCAGAGGAGGAAAGAGAGTGCATAAAAGGACTGGAGCAAAAGGTGGCAGGAACTTACGAAAAGATTCCACAACCCGCTTAGAGAGAGGAAATCACAATAACAGAAAATATTGATCGAATTGCGTAGGAAATTGATCAATATCAGAAGGAGATCAAGAATATCTGAGAGCAACTCATACCAACCACTCCACCAACAGTGAAGGAGCAAAGGAAGCATGAATAAACATCACAACTGCAAGAGATAGAGTAGCAGGTCATCACAACAACTGACTTGTTTAATAAAGCATCACAACTTTGGACTAGCTTAGAGGAGGATTAGCAGGTCCAATAGTGGGAAAAGGAAGAAGAAACTATCAACGCAACAATCCAAGAGCTCAAGTAGAATAAAAATACAATACTAATCACAGAACGCATCAAAGGGACATAGGACATGAAGAGATTGCAAGCAGATCTAATTACTGCGCAAATGTAGAAACATGAGTGTAAGGCTCAAATGGAACCGCTAGAGGAGCGGGTAGCAAAAGTCCTAGCACAAGCAGAGGAAGCCAAGGAACATATAGAACACACCCAGGAAGAGTGCATGGAATTGATTAGTGATGAAATTGTAGTCCAGATAGTGGACACACTCAAGAAGAAGACTGCGCAGGTGCAGACACAGGCAACAGAGCTGAAGGAAAAGTTCCAGGCGATCACCAAGGAGATCGAGGGAGAACATAGAGGTTAGGTGGTTTAGGACAAGCCACATGTCAATGTTGGGGGCCTGTTCGAGGCAGGCCAAGGCGGAAAATCAAGGGGGTTTTGGGGGAAAGAAAGCATGCATGAGGAAAGAGACAGCTAGAAGGAAGCACATCACGTGCGCATGCAAGGAAGGAAACAAATGGAAGGAAGAACAACACGCACGCATTGGAGGAAGACCTAACAACATTAGGGTTAGGTTTTTTGTAAGGTATTATAATGGTTGAAGAGCCATAAATGTATAAATATAGATATCGAGGTATTATAGGGGGTTCGGGTTTTTTTTATTGTTCAGATTATTGTTGCTATAGTGGTTACGCATGAGTTGATGCGATATGTAAGGATTTTTACTGTATGACCTATTTTTTGTATAAGCTATTGAGATTAAGCTGTTGAGCTAGAGGGAGCCCGAGGGAGGGTAGATCTTGAGGGTTAGATTATAGGTTGTGGATCCTGGTGCGATCTAGTCTGCCTCATATAGATCTCACCTGACTGTGGGGGATTGTAAATCATGCGACTCTATAGATGCAAAACTATCATAATAAAAGAGACAAGAGACAAATCTTTGTGGACATAGCCTAGGAGGGGGTGAATCACGGTAACATCCATTTTATGTGATGAATGCATGCATATCTTTATTATAATGTTGAATGAATGAGTTATCATATTTCCTGTTTAATTATTGTTGCGATATTGAGGGAAAAAGATGTGGGAGTTACTGAATAGTCGTGAAGAACAATAGGTTACATTTACAATTCATAATAATGGTTCAATGTTCATCTCGCTTATCTCACACTCAATCCTAGGTTGTAAACACATGATTCTTACAACCACCCATTAAAGCTATCTCGAGTGAGACTGTGCAGTGCATTCTGTGTGTTGCGTTGCCTTCTGGTTTACCAGGAGGGCCGATAGTTTTAAAGGCTTTGTTGGAAACCCGAATAGACATGAACCATGGGTCAATATAAACTCAGATAGTATAGTAGAGAATTAACCAACATGCATGCAACAATTATTCACATCATGCGCACAACAAGTTTTGTACTGCGCATGGAAACTATTCTCAGCATGTGTGATGATTCGAGCACCACATCAGAATATCATTACCGATACTACTAAATTGATTAACATATACATTTAAACCTCGAATTATGAACAACATGAAAATCAAGCTCAAGCAATCGTCCATACTAGTTAAAAAATTATATACAGCTAATAATTTCACCACAACAAAATATAATTCATTCACGTGCATAGAGTAAAATGCACAATAGTTAAACTCATACAGTAACTCAGGAAAAGAGTAAAAAACTTATCTTTTTAAAATAGTTGTGCAACCAGATGCTTGGGAAGGACGTTCCACCCAACCATAGAATCCTTTTTCCAAATCTCAATAGGAAGTAACCCCTGATTTGGGGATAGGAATCCAGAAGAAAAGGGTGTCTCTCACAGTCCCCTCATAGCTCAATATCCCAAAATCCACTACTATTCTTCTATAGATGTCCCAAATTTCCTCCATATCTCTTCGTCTGGACCTTTCTGTTATCCCCAACTCCTAGGGATAACTAAGGATATGATGTCTCGAGGCCCTCAGGTTGCATACATGGAGTACCGAGAGATAGTCTGACCAACAATATCCACTTTCACAGATAGAGACCCACCTCGTCACCACATTTCTAGGTTCATCACGAAAGTATCCACCACACGAGTTGGCCTCCAGAAGACATTGGTCTGGCTCCATGAGGTAAAATTCAGGTATTATGGTGAGTTTCATTTCAATATTTGAGGCATTTGAGTTTGTTGCATCTATTACTTCTTTTGATTATGTAATGTTTTCTTGGACATTGTGCTCTTTTCCCTTTTTCACTTTGGTGGTTGAAATTACTGTTGGATTACTGAGAGGGGGGGTGAATCAATAATAGAGAAATTGAATCCTTTTTAACCATAGTATGTAAGTGTTATTTATCTTTTTGATCAATATAGCATTATCATCCAATAAGTTTTGAGTAAATAAACCATGAACAAATGAACAATCATACACATTCATAGTACACCGATATTTTTACGTGGAAACCCAATGCGGGAGAAAACCACATAATGTTTTTTCTTATATGTCTTTAAGAATTACATTCATTGGAGGCACCAAATTCCTTTGTTCTCTAGCTACAACTGGAAGGAGGCTCCGACCCCCTATATTTTTCAGGCTACAACCTAAGGTAAGCTACAACTCCCAAATTCTCTGGATACAACCAGAAGGAGGCTACAACCCCCTATTTTCTCTGGCTACAACCGGAAGGTGGCTACAACCACCTATCCTTTCCCTGTCCTGTCGCCCTGAAATATAAGTGTCAAATGAAGAAACCATTTCCACACTGTCACTGTGAGATATACCACTGTAAACATGCCACACTGTCACTGTGAGATATGCCACTGTAAACATGTACCAACATGTACCATTGACCTGTACCCAACCTGTACCATTGCTCTGTAATCAACCTGTACCTAAATTGAGCCTATACCAACAAAAAACATAGATATAGGACCTATCTATTATGCAACACATGTATGTACATGCCCTATATATATTGTAGCCCGTGTATGTATGTGACCTATCTGTTATGCAGCCTGTGTATGCCTTCTTAAGACTAGGGTTTTCTATCTTTTGAAAAATTATAACCCTCTGCAGCCTCTTTCACATCAACCTACAACATGTCACTGTGTCTAGACTGTAACTGTACCTTGTGCATACATCCTCATACATATCCTTTACCCAAAGAATCTATATCTCTCTCTAGTCATGTGCCATATAAGTGTGTGTAATCATGAACAAGTATACTAACCCTCACATGAACTAGAAATTAAACCCTTTTTGATATTGATCCTCTCAATACATCAACCACTTTAAAAATACATTCTCTCAACCATGTATCACAAGAGCCCTTAACCATATGCCAAGAAATACAAGATGTTTCTATATATATGAGTTATATAGAAGGTTCCATGCAACCATTAATCTATCTATGGAAAATACTCAATCCTCTATAACCATTTCTCATGTATACAACAAAATCCAACTAATAATAGAAATAAGACATACGTTTTGAATGAGTAGATAGATCTGATGTACCTGATCACTGTAGACCTTCCTAGGAGATTGATTTTAGACTCTAGAGACCCGACATATTCATATCCTCAAATTTTGAGGGATTTTCTTTCATGTACACACCCTAATATACTTTTATCCCTCGTACATACACGCCCTGCTCCACTGTAGCATGCGTACACCTCAATTTTTTTTTTTTTTTTTTTTTTCAGTATTTTCTGTAATTCTAAAAATTTTACTGTCAACCCTTCATGCTACCTTAGACTTGTGCAACTTCAGATATATCAATGATTACTTGAAATAAACATTACACAATAATATATATTCAATTTTCTCAATAGGTTCTAATAGGATATCCTTGCTCTCTTATTTATACTTCCATGTAGCTTTCTCAAGGGGTTACCTTCTAACCAACTTAACCCAATTTACTTATTTTAGGGATAACCCACTTCTAACCACTTGTCCACTTCTAACCCACTTTGCTACAAATAGAAAATTCTCCACTTCTAGTTGCAACTAATTTATTTTAATTATTTTATGATTGCAACAACTTAACCCATGATTAAATCCTAGTTTTACTCACTTGACTAGTCAACTTCTTCTAGCAGCTTCTACAATAATTTTGACTTCTTTGTCCTTCTAAATAACTCATGAGGGTTCTCCATCTTCACAAGGCCATAAATCTCTAACCGCGAGGAGTTATGTGGCATTCCACATATCACCGGAAATGGAATGACATGTACTATCCATATATAATAATATTACATACAAATATATTAAACTTCATACCATTATACATCAATCAAACTGAATTCCATTAACCATACTGTTGGGGCTACCAAAATTCACTACCAAATTTTCCTCAAGGGTTGACATCAATGAAAACCAACCCAATTAATAAAAAATCTCCCCCTTTGGCATTGATGGAAACACTTTGATGCAACACTGAAGTCATATTTCTTATTCTCCCCTTGTGACCATCTCTCCCCCAAGAAACATGCCTCTATTCTCTTTCGCCAAGCATCTAATTCGTTGAATTACATCTAGTGAGTATCTCCCCCTTTGACATAAATGGCAAAGGTAACCTCTTGTCCAGGGCTTCTCCCCCTAATTGAATTTTCCTTGGGGCTGCTCCCCCTAACTGAACTCTTCTTGAGCCTTCTCCCCCAACCTAAACTATCCTTTGTATGGTGCTTACTCATGTAAATCTAATACATATAAGATGAGAATTCAAAAGCATTCATTTTGGAGTAGAAATTACTCCAAGTCTCTGGTGAAGATACTTAAAGGATTCCCTTGGAAGTAGTTTTTTGAATATATCTGCAACCTATTCCTTTGTTCCCACATATTCAACTCTGAAATTCTTCTCTGAAACCTATTCCCATAGAAAGTGATGCTTGATTGGGATGTGCTTCATCTTGGAATGAATCACTGGATTCTTTTAGATATTGATAGCGCTTGTATTATCACAATATATAGGAATGGGCTCATCATACATGATCTGTATATCTTTCAAAGTTTGCTTCATCCATAGAACCTGTGTACAACATGTTGCTGCTACAATATAATCTGCTTCGGCTGTATACAATGATATTGATGACTATTTCTTTCTTAGCCAAGATACCAAACACTCACCCAAGTAAAATGATGCTCCACTACTGCTTCATCGGTCATCAATGCAACCTTCCCAATTTGCATATGTGTAGGAAATAAGTGATAGATCCTTCGCTTTTGGATACCACAATCCAAACTCTTATGTACCCTTGAGGTATCTAAAAATCCTCTTCACTGCTAGAACATGTGATTCCTTTGGTGTTTCTTGAAATCGTGCCACCTGCCCAACTTTCTGCAATACATCTGGTCTGGATGTTGTCACATATAGTAAGCTTCCAATTATTGACCTGTATTTCCTTTGATATGTAGACTTTGAATCATCATCTTGTCTTAACTTGCAACTGGTTTTCATAGGAGTGTTAACTGGTTTGAAATATTCCATTTCGAACCTCTTTATCATTTCTCTAATATACTTAGTTTGAGAAATAAAAATTCCTTGGTTTCTTTGACATATTTGAATACCTAAAAAGAAGGATAGTTCTCCAAGTAATGACATTTCAAATTCATTCTGCATATCCTTTGCAATTTTCTAGCTTAACCTATCATCATCACTTCCAAAATTAATATCATCAACATAAGCTTCAATTAATAAAATACTATCTTGAGTTACCTTGATGTAGAGGTTGATGTATGCACTTCCTTTTCTGAACCCTTCTTGTTGTAGATATATATCTAGTCTAGAGTACCATACTCTGGGAGTCTATTTTAGACCATACAATGCCTTCTTCAACCCTCATACATAATCTTCATTCTATGATAGCTAAAATGTTTTCAGTTGTTAAAGGTAGACTTCTTCTTCAATTTCCCCATTCAAAAAGGTTGATTTTACATCCTTCTTCTTCGTCTTCTTCTACATATCCTTTGCAATTTTTTGGCTTAACCTGTCATCATCACTTCCAAAAATAATATCATCAACATAAAGTTCAATTAATAAAATACTATCTTGAATTAACTTGATGTAGAGGTTGATGTATGCACTTCCTTTTTTGAACCCTACTTGTTGTAGATATATATCTGGTCTAGAGTACCATACTCTGGGAGCCTGTTTTAGACCATATAAGGCCTTCTTCAACCCGCACACGTAATCGTCATTCTATGATAGCTGAAATATTTTCGGTTGTTCAATGTAGACTTCTTCTTGAAGTTCCCCATTCAAAATGGTTGATTTTACATCCATCTCATACACTTTAATATTATTGAAGCATGGATAAGATAATATCAATTGGATTTCTTCCATTATGGAAACTGGGGAAAACATCTCTTCAAATTAAATACCTTCAACATATGTGTATCCTTTACATACCAATATATCTTTATTCCTGATAACCTGTCCATCTTCATTCAACGTATTTTTGAAAATCCACTTTGTGCCGATCACATTCTTGTACCTTGGTTTTGGAACCAATTCCCAAGTGTCATTTTTCTCTATCTGATCCAATTCTTTATCCATGGATTTTAAATAAAATTCATCCTTGTTGTCCTCTTCAAAACTGTTTGGTTCGATCATAGATAATAGTGCTAGATGCAATTGTTTTGGTGAACAAATCCTTCTTGTAGTCTCAACTCTTGCATCCTTGTTTCTAATAATCAGATCTGAAGGATGATTCTTCTGTACTCGTTTGCTAGGTGTCTTTGGAGGAACCTGATGAACTTTATCTTCTACTTCGGTCTGATTTTCTTCATATTCCCCTTCTACTGCTTCTTTATCATTTTCTCCTTCTTCGTAAACCTGTTCCACTGATTCCTTTTCTTCTTCCTTTAATTTACGTCCCCCTGTTTCATCAACTATTACATTGATGATTTCCATAATTTTTTTGAGCCTTAGATTGTAACACTTGTATGCTTTCCTTGTACTTGAGTAGCCGAAAGGTACACCTTTCTCCACACAAGAGTCTAACTTTCCCATTCTTCCATCTTCTCTTTTGATGTAGCATTTTCTTCCGAACACTCTGAAGTTCTTCGCATTTTCCAGTATTCCTTTCCATAGCTCGTAGAGAGTTTTGTCACTGTTGTTTTTGAGCATTACTTTGTTTTGAATGTGAAATTTTGCATGCATTGCATGTGTCCAAAAGACAACTATCAATTTAGAATCCATTGACATTGTTCGATCCATTTCCTGTACTACCCTGTTCTTTCTTTCAACAACTCCATTATGTTGAGGTGTCCTAGCAATAGAGAATTTTCTTTTTATTCCATGCTTGCTGCAGAAATCCATAAATTCCTTTGAAGTGAACTCTCCTCCATTATCATATCTCAAACACTTGATTTTTGAATCCATTTCATTTTCAATCATTTCCTTGTATACCTTGAAGTTTTCAAATGATTCTGACTTATTCCTGAGAAAACAAGCTGCATTCATTCTTGTATAATCATCAACCAATAACATAAAGTATTTATCACCTTTTAAACCCTTTGTTCTAATTGGTCCAACTAGATCAGTATGCACAATTTCTAGTGGTCTTCTCGTTGAGTGTTCCTTTGATTTGAACCTGGTCTTTGTTTGCTTTCCTTGTTGACAATGCTTGCATACTGTGTTGGTTGGTTTCGTGATCTGGGGACTTTCTCTAACTGCTTTCTTTTTGTTGACTTTGATGAGGTTATCAAATTTTATGTGACCCATTCTTCTGTGCCATAGCCAACCTTCACCTTCCTTTAGTATACAACACTTTTCATTTCCAATTTCACTTAATACATATATGTTGCTTGAATTTATTGTTGTTGTTGCAATCAATTTGCTTGAATCTACTTTTCTTATCTCACACTTCTATGAATCGAATGCAAGTTTATGACCTTGGTCACACATTTGACTTACACTTAGAATATTATGTTTCATATCTTCCACTATTAGAACATTTTCTTCCTTGGTGTTCTTGTTTCCAATTTTGACTATGCCATTTCCAATGATTCTAGCTAAGTCATCATTCCCAAAGGATACTGATCCATCTCTTTCCTTTATTAATGTAAGAAACCTGTCTTCATCACCTATCATTTGTTTTGAACATCCATTGTCAACATACCAACCACGTTTTTTGTGTTTATCCTATAGAGAGAGTGTGCAATATTCATTGTTAAACTGGTCCCACTTTCTTATCCATATTCTCTGCTGAGGTTCCTATCTATGACTGTTGTTATTCTATTGTGATTCTCTAAGAGGGACTATCATTATGCAATATTCGACCATGTGTCCAAATTTGTTTCATTTGTAGCATTACACTTTAGTTCTCAATGATTCAAATATGTTGTAGCTTCTTCTCTGTGTTTCATTAGGCCTTATTGGATAACCATTTTTTTCATGACTTTCAAAGTTGTTTATGTTTCTGCTATTAGCTCTACAATTTACAACTTTATGTCCAAAATTATTACATGCATAACATAAACCAAAAAAGATAGTTTGATACCTAGGAGTTGAATATCTTCTGAAAGGAGTTACTCTTTTGAATCTTTCTTCACATTGAGGCCTGCTTGTTTCTGACTGTCATTGATATTGAAATCTGACTCTTCTAGGTGGATGAGTGTCCCTATGATCTTCCCTGTAAAAATTCTTGTCTCCTCTAACTTTTTCTACAGAGATTCTTGGTTTTGTTTATTTATATGTGGTTTTGGAGCTTGAGCCTCTTTCTATTTGATTTTATCCTGTAAGTTTTAAACCTGCGAAGTAAAGCAATGTATATATATTCTTAAGCAATACAGAAATTAATCAATGGCTCATACACAGAATACACAGAGATCTTTACCGGAAACCCTCAACCGGGAAAACCTTTCTTTTTCATTATATTGAATTTCACCATTCGCCATACAATATATACAATGTTTTTAAGTATTCCGTAGATACCAAAACCCTAATCCCTTAATCCAGGATTAATTTACAAATCAGCTAAAAATAGCAAAATCCGCTAAAAATAGCAAAAACCGCCCAAATAAAAAATTCGAGGCGTTTCCCCGAACCCCATCGGCCCCGGGCTATAGCCCGGTGTCGAACGCTACGCATACTCAGGGCGCTTCCCCGAACCCCATCGGCCTCGGGATACCGCCCACACACACACACATGCAAAGAATATAACACATACCCAACATATCCTAGCCTAGACTTGTCATTATGTGGCCTTTGACTGTTGATAATATTATCCAAAACATTTGAATTGTTCTACATATTCTTTTGTTGAAGGTCTTTTCTCAATGTAACAACCTTTGCTTCCAAATTTCCAATTATCTTGTATTTTTATTCCACTTGTTCTTTGAGTGCTTCTTTGATTCTTTTGTATTCTTCTATTTGAACCTTTAATTTAGTGATCATATGCTCTAGTTCTTTAGAGTTTGAATTTTGAATGTCTTCTTTCTTGTCCAGTTCTGCCTGGAATTTCTTGTTTTTCTTCTTTTCTCTTTTTATAACTTCAATAGTACTCAACAATTATTCTCTGTAGTCAAATTATGCTTCTTCATACTCCTCTTTGATGTCTTCTTTATCAGATTCTTCTATTTCCATTAATATAAATATTTATGTCTCACTTTCACTTCATCTTTGTCTGATGAGGAGAAATCTTCTTTGGTGCAAAAACATTTCTTGAAGACTTTATTTTTGGTTATTTTTCCTTTATATGTTTGGTTGTTGTTTGAATCATCCTCTTCATGTATTTCATTTTTCTCATGAGGACATTTGTTATCAAAATGACCAATACCATCACAGTTAAAACAAATCAATGGAAGCTTACCTTTATATCTGTCATTGGTTCCCTTTTTCAATCTTCTGAAAAAGTTGGCCACTTCTTCATCATCTTCCGAGATGTCACTGCAACTACTATATTCTTTTTTCTTTTGCTTTGACATTTTGTATGCTTTGAATATTGCTTATTTTATACCTGGATTTTCCTGTTCAATCCTCATTTCGTAGGCTGTAAAGATTCCATGTAGTTAATCCATGATTATTTAATCTAGATATGCTCTTTCTTCTAGTGTTGAGATCTTAGTACCTTTTAAACAATTACAAATTCATCAACTTCTTCTCCCAATCCTATGATTTCATTCACTATTTCATCAACTTGTAAGAATTAAGCTGGAATATTCTCATCTTCCTTCATCTTTAGTTGTTCGAATTGACCTCTGTAAGTTTGAAGCTTTGTTGCTTTGACTTATGAATCTTCTTCATAAATATTTTGAAATTGTCCCAAATATCTTTAGAGGAGCTACAATGTGTAAATTTGGTATATATCAAATCACAAAGACCATTCAAAAGTGCATTTGTGGCTTTTGAATTATTTAGACTCAGTTTCTTTTCGTTGTCATTTGTTGGCGGAACTGTTGGTTCTTTGTATCCTTTCACAACTGATTTCCAAACCTAAAATCCTTGTGCTTGTACATATGTTTTCATCCTTCTTCTCCAGAATGCATAGTTCTCTCCATCAAACTGTGGTATTCCATTTTTATACTTATTTTTTCTCTCTGTGATCTACTTTTTAGTGGTTAAACTGGTTTCTGAAGTAACCTACTCTGATACCAATTGTTGGATTACTGAGAGGGGGGTGAATCAGTAATGGATAAATTGAATCCTTTTTAGCCACAATATGCAAGTTTTATTTATCTTTGTGATCAATATATCATTATCATCCAATAAGTGTTGAGTAAATAAACCATGAACAAATGAACAATCATACACATACACAGTACACTAGTATTTTTACATGGAAACCCAATGCAGGAGAAAACCACATAATTATTTTTCTTATATGTCTTTAATAATTACATTCATTGGAAGCACCAACTTCTTTTGTTCTCTAGCTGCAACTGGAAGGAGTCTCTGACCCCCTATATTTTAAGGCTACAACCTGAGGGAGGCTAAAACTCCCAAATTCTATGGCTACAACCAGAAGGAGGCTACAACCCCCTATGTTCTTCAGCTACAATCAGAAGGTGGCTACAACAACCTATCCTTGATCTGTCATGTCGCCCTGAAATATAAGTGTCAAATGAAGAAACCACTGCTACACTATCACTGTGAGATATACCACTGCAAACCTATACCAACCTATATCACTGACATGTAGCCAACATGTACCACTGCCCTGTAATCAACCTATACCTGAACTGATCCTGTACCAACCAAAAACACAGATACATGACTTGTTTGTTTTGTAGAACGTGTATTTACACACCCTATCTATACTACAACCCACATATGTACGTGACCTATATGTTATGTAGCCCGCACATGCCTTATGAAAACTAGGGTTTTCTCTCTTCTAAAAAATTCTGACCCTCTGCAACCTCTTTCACATCAACTTGCAACCTATCACTATGTCCAAATTGTAATTGTACCCTATGCACACATCCTCATGCATATCCTTTACCCTAAGCATATATATCTCTCTCTAGTCATGCTCCATATAAGTGTGTGTAATCATGAATAAGTATAATAACCCTCACATGAACTATACATTAAAACCTTTATGATATTCATCCTCTCAATACATCAACCACTTCACAAATACAAAATCTCAACCATGTATCACAAGATCCCTTAACCATATTCCAAGAAATACAAGATGTGCGTCAACACTAACAAGATATATCAATGATAAATATTGATTATACTAGCACTGTATTTATATAGATCTGACTTATACCGAAGGTCCCATGAAACCACTAATATCTCTAAGGAAAATCCTCAAGCCTCCATAACAATTTCTCATTTACACAACAAAATCCAACTACTCATAGAAATAAGACATACCTTTTGAACCAGTAGATATATCTGATGTACCTGATCACTGTAGACCTTCCTGGGATCTTTCTTTCAGACTCTAGAGATGCAACATATTCATCTTCTCAAGTTTCTAGAGATTTTCTTTCTTGTACACGACCTAATGTACTTATAGCCCATGTACATACGTTCCCTGCTCCACTACAACCCACATACACCTCAAAAACTAGGGTTTTTTTAGTATTTTCTGTAATTTTGAAACTTTCATCGTCAACCCTTCGGGCTACCTCCGAATTTTGCAACTTCAGATATATCAATGAGTACCTGCAATAAACCTTGCAAAATAAAGATATTCAATGTGCTCAATAGGTGCTAATAGGAGATAATTTTTCTCTTATTTATACTTCCATGTAGCTTCCTCAAGGGGTTATATTCTAACCAACTTAACCCAATTTCCTTCTTTTAGGGCTAACCCACTTCCAACCACTTGTCCACTTCTAACCCACTTTTCTACAAATAGTAATTTTTCCACTTCTAGTTGCAACTAATTTATTTTTAATTATTTTGTTATTGCAACAACTTAACCCATGATTAAATCCAAGTTTTATTCACTTGACAAGTCAACTTCTTCTAGGATCTTCTAGAATAAGTTTGACTTCTTTGTCCTTTTCGATAATTCATGAGGGTTCTCCAACTTCACAAGGCCATAACTCTCTAACTGTGAGGAGTTATGCGGTGTTCAACATATCACCAAAAATGGAATGACATGTATTATCCATATAGAATAGTCTTACCTGCAAATATATTAAACTTCATACCATTATACATCAATCAAACTGAAGTCCCTTAACCATACCGTTGGGGCTACTAGACCTTTTTCAAGGGTTGACATCAATGACAACCAACCCAATTAATCAACAATTATTCCCTAGTAAGTAGTGTTGATTAATTGGGTTGGTTGTCATTGATGTCAACCCTTGAATAAAGTCCGGTAGCAAATTCCGGTAGCACAAAGGTTTGGGTAATGGACCCAAGTTTGTTTGATGTATAATGGTTTGAGTTTTTATATATTTTCAGGTAATACTATTCTAGACGAATAATACATGCCATGCCATTTCCGGTGGCATGTGTAATGTCACATAACTCCTCACGGTTTGAGTGCTATGGCCTTATGAAGTTGAAGGACCCTCATATGATTGGCTTGAAACCCCAAAAGGTCAAAGAAGTCAAAGTTCTTGTAAAGAAGAAATTATTTAAATAATAAAGTGAAGTGACAAAGTAAAAGAGGATTATTTAAATAATAAAGTGAAGTGACAAAGTAAAAGAGGATTATTTAAATAATAGAGTGAAGTGACAAAATCAAAGAGGATTATTTAAATAATAAAGTGAAGTGACAAAGTCAAGGAGGATTATTTAAATAATAAAGTAAATAGAGAACTTTCTAATTATAGAAAGTGGTTATAAGAAGGTTAACCCTAAAATGAGGAAAATGGGTTAAGTGGCCAAGTGGCTATTGGATACATGGACAAGTGGAAAATTGGGCAAAGTTGGACATAGGTGACTATGTGGACAAAGTGGCTATGTGGACAAAGTGGCCTAGAAGATGCTTCTAAGGAAACTACTTGGAGAGTATAAATAAGAGACAAGGCTCTCTCATTTTAATAACACTTGAGCATATTGAATATCTATAGGTGATTTAGGTAACTAAAGGATATCTAAGCCTAATTTTAGAGGGAAGGTGAAGTAAAGAAGGCCGAAATTCAAGGGAGGATAAATTCTTTTGATGATGCTTTCTAAGGTATGTTATTTACAGGCCATCTCACCATTTTCGCAATAATTTTTTTCTAGAATGATTCAGACTGTGAAATTGGGAGTCCATTGAGGAAACATATCCAAGTAGGTTTTGTACGAATTTCAACTTGTGGGTCGTTGTATTTTTGGAGTTACACTTCGTGGAAAATAGGGTTTGTGGCTAGTCCTGAAACTAGTCTAAAACTTGTGTTTCGGGTAAAAACGTCATAAATTATTCATAACATATCCAAATTCAGTAAGAAAAAATATGTTGGTTAGAGTACAGATTGTAGTATTCTTTGTAAATTTTTTATATCCATACAACAAATATTTTGTGCGGGGCATGCTCTACAAGTTCGCTCCTTAGCCAAAATTCAACAAGGTATGCCATTTTTTCTATAACTCCTTTTCTGAGAGGTTCCAGGTAGTGACACCTGGAGGAATTGTATAAAACAAACTGAATAACATTGTGTACTATTTTTAGATCTTTATTCATTACAGGTACATATTTATGATTATTCCAAGTTAGGGTTGTTGACTAATCCAAAACTAGTCATGTGACACTAAAGTAAAGTTTGATGAAAATGCTAGTCTATTGTTGTTAAATTTAAGGAAGGTTTTCAAGTTGAGGTACAGGTTGGTGCATGGTTGATGCACTTGTTTATGGTACAATTTGATTACAGGTTGGTGCATGGTTGATGCACTTGTTTATGGTACAGGTTGATTACAGGTTGAGGTATAGGTTGATGCATGGTTCAGTTTATTGGTACAGGTTGTTTGGTGCAGTTTGATTGGTATAGGTTTACAAAAAAATATCTCACAGTGATAGTGTGGAAATGGTTCCATCATTCTACTTATATGTCAGGGTGGTTGTACGAAGAAAGGACTTGTGGTTGTATCCAGAGAACATAGGGGGTTGTAGCCTCCTTCTAGTTGTAGCTAGAGAATTGGGGAGTTGGAGCTTCCCTTGGGTTGTAGCCTGAGAAACTAGGGGGTTGGAGCCTTCTTCCAGTTGCAGCTAGAAAACAAAGGAAGTTGGTGCTTCCAATGAATGTAATTCTTCAATACATATAAGAAAAAATATTTTGTGGTTTTCTCCCACTTTGGGTTTCCACGTAAAAACATTGGTGTACTGTGTATGTCTATGATTGTTCATTTGTTCATTGTTTATTTACTTTGAAAATATTGGATGATAATGCTATATTGATATAACACTTGCATTATATGGTTAAAAAGGATTAGATTTCTCTAGTACTGATTCACCCCCCTCTCAGTAATCCAACAATTGGAATCAGAGAAGTTTCCTTCAGAAATCAATTTAACCACTAAAAGGTAGATCATGGAGAGAAACAACATGTATAAAAATGGAATACCAAAGTTTGATGGACAAAAGTATGCATTTTGGAGCATAAGGATGAAGACATATATATACAGGCAGAGGGATTTGAAATTTGGAAATCAATTGTAGATGGATACACAACACCAACAGTTCCACCGAAAAATGACAAAGCATTGAAACTCAGTCAGAATAATTCCAAAGCCACAAATGCACTTCTAAATGGTCTTGGTGAATCAATATTCACCAAAGTTACACATTGTAAATCCGCTAAAGAAAATTGGGACAAACTTCAAAATATTTATCAAGGATATTCAATAGTCAAAACAACAAAGCTTCAAACTTACAGAGGTCAGTTTGAACAACTAAAGATGATGGAAGATGAGAATATTGCAGCTTACTTTTTATGAGTCGATGAAATAGTAAATAAAATATTGGGATTGGGAGAAAAAATCAAAGAATTTGTAATTTTTCAAAAGGTACTAAGATCTCTTCCTATGAGATTCGACCCTAAGATATCGGCACTATAAGAAAGAGAAGATATAAACTCAATAAGCATGGACAAACTACTTGGAATCTTCACAACATATGAAATGACAAATGAACAGGAAAATACAGATATAAAAGAACCATCCTTCAAATCATCCAAAAGTTCAAAAGAAAAGGGAAAGAAAAAAGAAAAATAACATAGCAGTAGCAGTGACGTCTTGGAAGATGATGAAGAAGTGGCCAACTTTGTTAGAAGATTGAACAAGGGAACCAACAACATGTATAGAGGTAAGCTTCCTTTGATTTGTTTTAATTGTGATGGTATTGGTCATTTTTCTAACAAATGTCCTCATAAGAAAAAGAGAAATGATTAAGGTTACTCAAATAGCAAACAAACATATAAAAGAAAAAGAACCACAAAGAAAGTTTTCAAGAAAAGATTATGCACCAAAGAAGACATCTCATCATCAGATGAAGATGAAGTTAGTGACAGTGAGACAGAGAGAGTTCTATTCATGGAAGTAGAAGACTCTGATAAAGAAGACTTCGAAGAAGAATATGAAGAGGTCGAAAAATAATATGAAGAGGCTGAAGAAGAATATGAAGAGGCTGAAGTTGACTACCGAGAATAATTGGTGTGTGCCATAGAAGTTATCAAAAGAGAAAAGAAGAAAAACAAGAAATTACAAGAGGAACTAGACAAGAAAGAAGACACTCATGAACTGGAACAAATGATCACAAATTTGAAGGTTCAAATTGAAGAAGATAAAAGAATTGAAGAAGCACTCAAAGAACAACTAGAAGGAAGAACAGGATCATTGGAAATTTGGAATCATAAATTGTCACATTAAGAAAGGATCTTCAAAAGAAAAATATATAGAAAAGATCAAAAGTTTTGAATGAAATTATCAGTAGTCAAAAACCTCATCATGACAAGTCTATAATTGGAGACAATCATACAGAAAATGGATCAATCTCCAAAACAACAAAACAAGAAACATATCCAAAATGTTATGCATAAACAATCAAAGGGGATAGGAAGGTCTACAAAGAAAATTACAGGGACACTCCTCCACCGAGAAGATTCATATTTCAGAATCAACGACCGACATAAACATACAGGCCTTAGGAAGAAGAAGGATTCATAAAAGTACCTCATTTTAGAAGATATTCAACTCCCTGGTATCAAACTATGTTTTTTGGTTTATGTTATGAATTTAATAATTTTGGACATAAAGTTGTGAATTACAAAGCTAACAACAAGAACATAAAAAACTTTGAAAGTCATACACAAAAGGGTTATCCAAGAAGGCCTAGTGAAACACAAAGAAGAAGTTACAACAGGTTTGAATCTTTGAGCACTGAAGTGGAATGCTAAAAATGTAACAACTTTGGACACATGGACAAAGATTACAGAATGACAGTCCCTCTTATAGAACCACAACAGAACAACAAAAGTCACAGACAAGAACCTCAAAAAAGGACATGGATAAAAAATCAGAATCAGTATACCAATGAAGAATGCACACTCGATCTACAAGCTAAGAAAAATAAACATGGTTGGTATGTTGACAATGGTTGTTAAAAACACATGACAAGTGATACAGATAGGTTTCTTACATTAAGAAAGGAAAGAGATGGATCAGTCTCCTTCGGAAATGATGATTCAACTAAAATCATTGGAAAATGCACAGTCAGAATTGGGAATAAGAATACCAAGGAAGAAAATGTTCTACTAGAAGAAGATATGAAACATAATCTTATAAGTGTGAGTCAAATGTGTGACCAAGGTCATAAAGTTACTTTCGATTCACAAAAGTGTGAGATAAGAAAAGAAGGTTCACGAAAATTGATTGCAACATCTGTGATAACTTCAAGCAACATATATGTATTAAGTGAAATAGGAAAGGAAGATGAAAGTTGGCTATGGCACAAAAGAATGGGTCACATACATTTTTATAACCTTGTCAAAGTCAAGAAAAGGGAAGCAGTTAGAGAAATTCCCCAGATCACGAAACCAACCAACACTTTATGCAAGGATTGTGAATAAGGAAAACAAACAAAGACCAGGTTTAAATCAAAAGAATATTCAACGACAAGACCACTAGAAATTTTGCATACTGATCTAGTTGGACCAACTACAACAAAGGGTTTAAAAGGTGATAAATACTTTATGTTATTAGTTGATGATTATACAAGAATGACTGCAGTTTTCTTTCTCAGGAATAATTCAGAAGCTTTTGAAAACTTCAAGGTCTACAAGGAAATGGTTGAAAATGAAATGGATTTTAAAATTAAATGTTTGAGATCTAATAATGGAGGAGAGTTCACTTCAAAGGAATTTATGGACTACTACAACATGCATGGAATAAAAAGACAATTCTTTGTTGCTAGGACACTTCAACATAATGGAATTGTTGAAAGAAAGAATATGACAATAAAGGAAATGGCTCGAACAATGCTAATGGATTCCAAATTGACAGGTATCTTTTGGACACAGGAAGTCCATACAACATTTCACATTCAAAACAGATTAATGCTCATAAACAACACTGACAAAACTCCCTACGAGCTATGGAAAGGAAGACTAGAAAATGTTGAGCACTTTAGAGTTTTTCGAAGCAAATGCTACATCAAAAGAAAAGATGACAGAATGGGAAAGTTTGACTCTCGTGTGGAGAAAGGAGTACATGTTGGTTACTCAAGTACAAGGAAAGTATACAAGTGTTACACCATGATATTAAACAATGTTATGGAAAGCATCAATGTAACAATTGATGAAACATGTAGACAAGAATTAAAGGAAGAAGAAAATGAATCAATGGAACAAATTTACGAAGAAGAAGCAGGAGATGAAAAAGAAGTAGAAGGGGAAGATGAAGAGGATGTTAGAAAAACAGGACCCCGGAGCAATAAAATAAAACAAATGTAGAAACAAAACACAGAAGACACACAATACAAGAGAGACACAAATTTATGTGGTTCACCTAGTGTGGGCTACGTCCACCAGAGAAATTGCCAGGTCCTTCCTTTATTATTATCCAACAAATGAAGGGATACAACCTATAGAAAATCCCGCTGTAACTTCCTCTTCTTTCTCTCATAATCTCCTCTCTCAGAATACAATATTCACCATCATCCATAGCCGCAATACATTTCCCTCATAAAAGAGGGTTTCCTTCTAGGGAAAAAAACCCTAACATAATCTCTACCGTTAGATCTGCGACCTTATAATGAACGGTCCAGATTTACAATGAAATTACAATATACTTTTATAAGGCAATTTTTTCTTCGGGGGCTTCACCCCCGAACCCCCGTTGGGGGCCCGCTTGCCCCCAGACTCCACAGTTGGGGGGATAGCCCCCCCGGACCTCGCAGAGGGGGTACGCCCCCTCTACACTCCCGCGCGTGGAAGAGTGTACATAATTATGGGGTGTAAATACTTCATGGGGTATAAACATGGCTGAAAGCAAGGACCTCTGAATCAGGCTCCACAACCAAAAATCTCCCACTTGGAGACTGATCTCAACAACTCCACCGTTGTTGTATATGCTGGACTTTGAACCTTCTTGGACCTGACAAATTTCTCATTTTCATCTTCATTCTTGAAGACCAACTGAAACTGAGCAGGAACTCAATTTCTCCCTGGTTACTCCCTTTGTTAATATGTCTGTAGGATTCTGGCTAGTGTGTATCTTTTCCAGCTTTAATTTTCCATCTTCCAAAGCGAATCGTATGAATTGGTACCTCAACTGTATATGCTTAGTATTCGAATGGAAGGCTGATTTATTTGCAAGGTGAATGACACTCTGACTGTCACAGTACAACCAGTTGTTCTCCTGCTTCTTTCCCAATTCCTCCATAAACCTTGGTAACCAAATCATTTATTTACTAGCCTCTATAGCAGCAACATACTCTACCTCTGTTGTTGAAAGTGCAACAACCTTTTTCAGTTTCAAAATCCAACTTACTGTTGTTCCACCTATAGTAAAAACATACCATGTGGTGCTCCTCCTACTGTCTTTATCACCTGCCATATCTGAATCAACATATCCCTATAGAAAAGTGTCTGAACCTCCAAAACATAATGCATGTGTAGTA
>ML776773.1:1167098-1197331 GCA_009831015.1 Picea engelmannii
CCTAAACTTTCCATCTTCCGACATTGCTCCCACTCGAACCAGGAACCCTCTTTTCCTATGAGTTACCTTACGCTCTGATACCAGTTGTTAGAAAAACAGGACCACGGAGCAATAAAATAAAACAAATGCAGAAACAAAACACAAAAGACACATAATACAAGAGAGACACAGATTTACGTGGTTCACCCAGTGTGGGCTACGTCCACCAGAGAAATTTTCAGGTCCTTCCTTTATTATTATCCAACAAATGAAGGGATACAACCTATAGCAAAATCCACTGTAACTTCCTCTTCTTTCTCTCACAGTCTCCTCTCTCAAAATAAAATATTCACCATCATCCATAGCCACAATACATTTCCCTCATAAAAGAGGTTTTCCTTCTAGGGCAAAAAACCCTAACATAATCTCTACTGTTAGATCTGTGACCTTATAATGAACGGTCCAGATTTACAATGAAATTACAATATACTTTTACAAGGCAATTTTTTCTTCGAGGGCTTCGCCTCTGAACCCCCATCGGGGGACGCTACCCCCAAACCCCCGTTGGGGGCCCGATTGCCCCCAGACCCCCCAGTTGGGGGGATAGCCCCCCCGGACCCCGCAGAGGGGGTGGCCCCCCTCTGCACTCCCCCACGTGGAAGAGTGTACATAATTCTGGGGTGTAAATACTTCATGGGGTATAAACACAACTGAAAGAAAGGACCTCTGAATCAGGAAGATAATCAGGCTCCACAACCAACAGAGGATCCAACAGAAGTAGAAGAGAAATTTCAGCGAGTGCCTCCAAAGACACCTAGCAAACGAGTACATAATAATCATCCTTCAGATCGGATTATCGAAAATAAAGATGCAGGAGTTGAGACTAGAATAAGAATCTGTTCACTAGAACAAACACATCTAACACTCTCATCTATGATTGAACCAACCTGTTTTGAAGAGACCAACAAGGATGGATTTTGGAATAAGGCCATGGATGAAGAATTGGATAAAATAGAGAAAAATGAAACTTGGGAATTGGTTCCAAGACCAAAGGATAAAAATGTGATTGGCACAAAGTGAGTATACAGGAATAAATTGAATGAATATGGATAGGTTACAAGGAAAAAATATAAATTGGTATGTAAAGGATATGCACAGGATGAAGGAATCAAATTTGAAGAGACATTTTCCCCAGTTGCCAGAATGGAAGCAATCTGATTTCTTTTATCTTATGCATGCTCCAAAAATATTAAAGTGTATTAGATGGACGTGAAATCACCTTTTATGAATGGGAACTTGAAGAAGAAGTCTACATTGAACAACCAGAAGGATTTCAGTTGTCAGAGAACACAAATTATGTGTGTAAATTAAAGAAGGCCTTGTATGGTCTAAATAAGGCTCCTAGAGCATGGTATTATATATGGGATAAATATCTACAACATGCAGGGTTCAGAAAAGGAAGTGCAGACAACAACCTCTACATCAAGGTAACTCAAGATAGTATTTTATTAATTGAAATTTATGTTGATGATATTATTTTTGGAAGTACTGATGATAGTTAAGCCAGAAATTTGCAAAGGACATGCAAAATGAATTTGAAATGTCATTACTTGGAGAACTATCCTTCTTTATGTGTCTTCAGATACATCAAAGAAACCAAAGAGATTTTATTTCTCAAACCAAGTATATCATAGAAATGATAAAGACGTTCGGAATGGAAGATTGCAAACCAGTTATCACTCCCATGCAAACCAGTTGCGAGTTGAGAAAATATGATGACTCAAAGTCTACAGATCAGAGGCAATACAGGTCAATGACTGGTAGCCTACTATATGTGACAACATCCAGACCATATGTAATGCAAGTAGTTGGATAGGTGGAAGGATTTGAAGCAACACCAAAGGAATCACATGTATTAGCAGTGAAGAGGATTTTAGATATCTCAAAGGAACATAACAGTTTGGATTATGGTATCCAAAAGGAAATGATCTATCACTTATTTCCTACACAGATGCAGATTGGGAAGGCTACATTGATGACCGACGAAGCACCAGTGGAGAAAATTTCTACTTGGGTGAGTTTTTAGTATCATGGCTAAGAAAGAAACAATCATCGGTATCTTTATCTATAGTCGAGGAAGAGTATATTATAGCAACAACATGTTATACATAGGTTTTATGGATGAAACAAACTCTAATAGATATATAGGTTGAGTATGATGAGCCCATTCCAATCTATTGTGATAATACAAGTGCCATCAGTATCTCAAAGAACCCGGTGATACACTCCAAGATGAAGCACATTCCAATCAAGTATCACTTTCTACGGGAATAGGTTGCAGAAAAGAACATCAAAGTTGAATATGTGGGCACAAAAGAACACACATAAGACATCTTTACAAAACCACTTCCATGAGAATCCTTTGAGTATCTTCGCCAGAGACTCGGAGTTATTTCTACTCCAAAATGAATGATTTTGAATGCTTGTCTTATATGTCTTAGATGTACACGAGGAAGCACCATAAATAGGATAGTTTAGGTTGGGAGATTAGACGAGTCAGTTAGTGGGAGCAGCCCCGAATGGAAAGATACATTTTTCCATTGATGACAAAGGGGGATATATTTATTAGATGCAGAGGATAGAGACATGGTTCCAAGGGGAGAATTGGTCACATATATGTAGGCATGGTTCTAGGGGGAGCATGAGTGATATGATTTCAGTGTTGCATTAGAGTGTTTCCATCAATACCAAAGGGGGATATTGTTGATTAATTGGGTTGGTTGTCATTGATGTCAACCCTTGAAGAAACTCCAACAACGAATTACGGTACCACAAAGGTTTGGGTAATGGAACCAAGTTTGTTTGATGTATAATGGTATGAGTTTTGATATATTTTTAGATAAGACTATTCTATATGGATAGTACATGTCATTCCATTTCCGGTGGTATGTGGAACATCACATAACTCATCACTGTTTGAGAGTTATGGCCTTAAGAAGTTGAAGGACCCTCCAATGATTGGCTTGAAACCCCAAAAGGTCAAAGAAGTCAAAGTGCTTACAAAGAAGAAATTATTTAAATAATAAAGTGAAGTGACAAAATCAAAGAGGATTATTTAAATAATAAAGTGAAGTGACAAAATCAAAGAGGATTATTTAAATAATAAAGTGAAGTGACAAAGTCAAGGATGATTATTTAAATAATAAAGTAAATAAATAACTTTCTAATTATGGAAAGTGGTTATAAGAAGTTTAACCCTAAAATGACGAAAATGGGTTAAGTGGTCAAGTGGCTATTGGATACATGGACAAGTGGAAAATTGGTCAAAGTTGGACATAGGTGACTATGTGGACAAAGTGGCCTAGAAGATGCTTCTAAGGAAGCTACTTGGAGATTATAAATAAGATGCAAGGCTCTCTCATTTTAATCATAATTGAGCATATTGAATATCTACAGGTGACTGAGGTAACCAAAGGATATCTAAGCCGAATTTCAGAGGGAAGGTGAAGTAAAGAAGACTGAAATTCAAGGGAGGATAAATTCTTTTGATGATGCTTTCTAAGGTATGTTATTTACAGGTCATTTCACCATTTTCGCAATAACTTTTTTTTCTAGAATGATTCACACTGTGAAATTGGGAGGCCATTGAAGAAAGATATCCAAGTAGTTTTGGTACGAATTTCATCTTGTGGGTCGTTGTATTTTTGGAGTTACACTCCATAAAAAATAGGGTTTGTGGCTAGTCCTGAAACTAGTCTAAAACATGTGTTTCGGGTAAAAATGCCATAACTTATTCATAAAAGATCCAAATTTAGTAAGACCAAATGTGTTGGTTAGAGTACGGTCTATAGTATTCTGTGTAAAATTTTCAGATCCATAAAAAAATATTTTGTGTGGAGCACGCTCTACAAGTCTGATCTCTAGAATAAGTCAGAATTCAACAAGGTATGCCATTTTTTATATAACTCATTTTATGAGAGGTTCCAAGTAGTGACACCTGGAGAAATTGCATAAAACAAATTGAAGAACATTGTTTACTATTTTCATATATTTATTCATTACAGGTACATAGTTATGATTATTTCAAGTTAGAGTTGTTGACTAATCCAAAACTAGTCATGTGATACTAAAGTAAAGTTTGATGAAAATGCTAGTCTCTTGTTGTTAAAGTTAAGGAAGGTTTGCAGGTTGAGGTACAGGTTGGTGCATTTTTGATGCACTTTTTTATGGTACAAGTTGATTACAGGTTGTTTGATATAGGTTAGTGCATGGTTGATGCATTTGTTTATGGTACAGGTTGATTACAGGTTGAGGTATAGGTTTATGCATGGTTCAGGTAATTGGTACAGGTTGTTTGGTGTAGGTTGATTGGTATATGTTTAAAACAAAATATCTCACAGTGATATTGTGACAGTGGTTCCATCATTCTACTTATATGCCAGGGCAGTTGGATGGGGCAATGATAGGTGGTTGTAGCCAGAGAAAATAGGGTGTTGTAGCCTCCTTCTGGCTGTAGCCATAGAATTGGGGAGTTGGAGCTTCCCTCAGGTTGTAGCCTGAGAAACTAGGGGGTTGGAGCCTCCTTCCAGTTGCAGCTAGAAAACAAAGTAATTTAGTGCTTCCAATGAATGTAATTCTTCAAGATATATAAGAAAAAACATTCAACAGTTTTCTCCCGCTTTGGGTTTCCATGTAAAAACATTGGTGTATTGTGTAAGTGTATGATTGTTCATTTACTCTACAAATATTGGATGATAATGATACATTGATATAATACTTTAATTATATGGTTAAAAAGGATTAGATTGCTCTATTAATGATTCATCCCCCCTCTTAGTAATCCAACAATTGGAATCAGAGAAGGTTCCTTCAGAAATCAGTTTAACCACTGAAAGGTAGATCATGGAGAGAAACAACATGTATAAAAATGGAATACCACAGTTTGATGGACATAAGTATGCATTTTGGAGCTTAAGGATGAAGACATATATACAGGCACAAGGATTTGAAATTTGGAAATCAATTTTAGATGGATACACAACACCAACAGTTCCATTGAAATATGACAAACCAACGAAACTCGATCAGAATAATTCCAAAGCCACAAATGCACTTCTGAATGGTCTTGGAGAATCATTATTCACCAAAGTTACACATTGTAAATCCGCTAAATATATTTTGGACAAACTTTGAAATATTTATGAAGGAGATTCAAAAGTCAAAGCAACAAAGATTCAAACTTACAGAGGTCAGTTCGAAAAACTAAAGATGAAGGAAGATGAGAATATTGCAGCTTATGTTTTATGAGTCGATGAAACAATAAATGAAATCTTGGGGTTGGGAGAAGAAATCAAAGAATCTATAATTGTTCAAAAGGTACTAAGATCTCTTCCTATGAGATTTGACCCTAAGATATCATCACTAGAATAAAGAGTAGATATAAACTCAATAAGCATGGACGAACTACATGGAATCTTCACAACATATGAAATGGGAACTAAATAGGAAAATCCAGCTATAAAATAAGCATCCTTCAAAGCATCCAAAAGGTCAAAGAAAAAGAGAAAGAAAAAAGAAAAATAACATAGCAACAACAGTGACGTCTCAGAAGATGATGAAGAAGCAACCAAATTTGTCAGAAGATTGAACAAGGGAACAAATGACATGTATAGAGGTAAGCTTCCTTTTAGTTTTTTTAATTATGATGGTATTGGTCATTTTTCTAACAAATTTCCTCATAATAAAAAGAGAAATGATGAAGGCTACTCAAATAGAAAACAAACATATAAAGGAAAAATAACCACAAATAAATTTTTCATGAAAATTTTATGCACCAATGAAGACATCTCATCATCAAATGAAGATGAAGTCAGTGACAGTGATACAAAAAGAGTTCTATTCATGGCAGTAGAAGACTTTGATAAAGAATACTTCGAAGAAGAATATGAAGAGGTTGAAGAAGAATATGCAGAGGCCAAAGAAGAAAATGAAGAGGCAGAATTTGACTACCGAGAATAATTATTGTGTGCCATAGAAGTTATCAAAACAGAAAAGAAGAAAAACAAAAAACTACAAGCAGAACTAGAACAAATAATCACAAATTTGAAGGTTCAAATTGAATAAGCACTCAAAGAAGGCCAACTTTGGACATAAATTTGTGAATTGCAGAGCTAACAATAGGAACATAAACAACTTTGAAATTCATACACAAAAGGGTTATCCAAGAAGGCCTAGTGAAACACAGGGAATAAGTTACAACAGGTTTGAATATTTGAGCACTGAAGTGGACTGCTAAAAATGTAACAACTTTGGACACATGGACAAAGATTGCAGAATGACATTCCCTCATAGAGAACCACAAAATAACAACAACATTCACAGATAGGAACCTCAGAAAAGGACATGGATAAGAAAGAAAAATCAGTATAGAAATGAAGAATGCACACTCACTCTACAGGAAAAGCAGAAGAAACGTGGTTGGTATGTTGAAATTGGTTGTTCAAAACACATGATAGGTGATAGAGATAGGTTTCTTACATTAATAAAGGAAAGATATGGATCAATCTCCTTCATAAATGATGATTAAGCTAAAATCATTGGAAAATGCACAGTTAGAATTGGGAACAAGAATACCAAGGCATAAAATGTTCTACTAGTAGAAGATATGAAACATAATCTTCTAAGTGTGAGTCAAATGTGTGAACAAGGTCATAAAATCACTTTCGATTCACAAAGTGCGAGATAAGAAAAGAAGGTTAAGGAAAATTGATTGCAACAACTACGAGAAATTCAAGCAACATATATGTATTAAGTGAAATTGGGAACACAAAGTGTTGCCTAGGAACGGAAGATGAAAGTTGGCTATGTCACAAAAGAATGGGTCACATACATTTTGATAACCTTTTCAAAGTCAACAAAAGGGAAGCAGTTAGAGAAATGCCCCAGATCACGAAACCAACCAACAATTTATGCAAACATTGTCAACAAGGAAAACAAACAAAGACTAGGTTTAAATCAAAAGAATATTCAACGACAAGACCACTAGAAATTGTGTGTACTGATCTAGTTGGAACAACTACAACAAAGGGTTTAAAAGGACAAAAATACGTTATGTTATTAGTTGATGATTATGCAAGAATGATTGCAGTTTTCTTTCTCAAGAATAAGTCAGAAGCTTTTGAAAACTTCAAGGTATACAAGGAAATGGTTGAAAATGAAATGGATTCAAAAATAAAATGCTTGAGACCTGATAATGGAGGAGAGCTCACTTCAAAGGAATTTATGGACTACTATAGCAGGAATGGAATAAAAAGGAAATAATTTGTTGCTAGGACAATTCAAGAGAATGGAGTTGTTGAAAGAAAGAACAAGACAATACAGGAAATGGCTCGAACAATGCTAATGGATTCCAAATTGACAGATATCTTTTGGACACATGCATTGCATAAATAATTTCACATTCAAAACAGAGTAATGCTTAGAAAAAACACTGACAAAACTCCCTATGAGCTATGGAAAGGAAGACCAACAAATGTGAATCACTTCAGAGTTTTTCGAAGCAAATGCTACATCAAAAGAGAAGATGGCAGAATGGGAAAGTTTGACTCTCGTGTGGACAAAGGAGTACTTGTTGGTTACTCAAGTACAAGAAAAACATACAAATGTTACAACATGAGATTGAACAAAGTTGTGGAAAACATCAACGTAACAATTGATGAAGTAGGTAGAAAATAATTAAAGGAAGAAGAAAATGAATGAATGGAACAACTTTACGAAGAAGAAGCAGAAGATGAAAAGGAAGTAGAAGGGGAAAATGAAAATGATCCAACAGAAGAAGAAGAGAGAGTTCAACAAGTGCCTCCAAAGACACCAAGAAAATGAGTACAGAATAATCATCCTTCAGATTATATTATCGGAAACAAAGATGCAGGAGTTAAGACTAGAAGAACAATCCGTTCACCAGAACAAACACACATAGCACTCTCGTCTACGATTGAACCAACTTGTTTTGAAGAGGCCAAAAATGATGAATTTTGGAATAAGGCCACGGATTAATAATTGGATCAAATAGAGAAAAATGACACTTGGGAATTGGTTCCAAGACCAAAGTATAAGAATGTGATCGGCACAAAGTGGCTATATAGGAATAAGTTGAATGAAGATGGAAAGTTTACAAGGAACAAAGCTAGATTGGTATGTAAAAGATATGCACAGGTTGAAGGAATTGACTTTGAAGAGACATTTGCCCCAGTTTCCAAAATGGAATAAATCCAATTGATTTTATCTTATGCATGCTCCAAAAATATTAAAGTGTATCATATGGACGTAAAATCACCTTTTCTGAATGGGGAACTTGAAGAAGAAGTCTACATTGAACAACCAGAAGGATTTCAATTGTTAGAGAACACATATTATGTGTGTAAATTAAAGAAGGCCTTGTATGGTCTAAATAAGGCTATTAGAGCATGGTACTATAGACTAGATAAATATCTACAACATGCAGGGTTCAGAAAAAGAAGTGCGGACAACAACCTCTACATGAAGGTAACTCAAGATAGTATTTTATTAATTGAATTTTATGTTGATGATATTATTTTTGGAAGTACTGATGACAGGTTAAGCCAGAAATTCGCAAAGGACATGCAAAATGAATTTGAAATGTCATTACTTGGAGAACTATCCTTATTTCTGGGTCTTCAAATATGTCAAAGCAACCAAGGAATTTTTATTTCTCAAACCAAGTATATCAGAGAAATTCTAAAGAGGATCAGAATGGAAGATTGCAAACCAGTTATTACTTCCATGCAAACCAGTTGCAAGTTGAGAAATTATGATGATTTGAAGTCTACAGATCAGAGGCAATATAGGTCAATGATTGGTAGCCTACTATATGTGACAACATACAAACTAGATGTAATGAAAGCATTTATATAGGTTGAACGATTTCAAGCAGTACCAGAAGAATCACATGTATTAACAGTGATGAGGATTTTCAGATATCTCAAAGGAACGAAAGAGTTTGGATTATGGTATACAAAAGGAAATGATCTATCACTTATTTCCTACATAGATGCATATTGGGCATGCTACATTGATGACTGACGAAGCACCAGTGGAGCAAAGTTTTACTTGGGTGAGTGTTTAGTATAATGGCTAAGAAAGAAACAATCATCAATGCATTTATCTACAATCGAGGTAGAGTATATTGTAGCAGTAACATGTTGTACATAGGTTCTATGGATGAAACAAACTCCGACAGATATACAGGTTGAGTATGATGAGCCCATTCCAATCTATTGTGATAATACAAGCACCATCAGTATCTCAAAGAACCCGGTGATACACTCCAAGATGAAGCACATTCCAATGAAGTATCACTCTCTATGGGAACATGTTGCAGAAAAGAACATCAGAGTTGAATATGTGGGAACAAAAGAACAAGTGGCAGACATCTTTACAAAACCTCTTCCACGGGAAGACTTTGAGTATCTTCGCTAGAGACTCTAAGTTGTTTCTACTCCAAAATGAATGCTTTTGAATTCTTATATTATATGTCTTAGATGTACACAAGGAAGAACCATAAAGAGGAGAATTCATGTTGGGAGATCAGACGAGTCAATTAGTGGGAGAAACCCCAAATGGAAAGATACCTTTTCCATTGATGACAAAGGGAGAGATATTTATCAGATGCAGAGGACAAAGGCATGGTTCCAGGGGGAGCGTTGGTCACATATATGCAGGCATGGTTCCAGGCGGAGCATGAGTGATATGATTTCAATATTGCATCGGAGTGTTGCCATCAATGCCAAAGGGTAAAATTGTTGATTAATTGGGTTGGTTGTCATTGATGTCAACCCTTGAAGAAAGTTCGATAGCAAATTATGGTAGCACAAAGGTTTGGGTAATGGACCCAAGTTTGTTTGATGTATAATGGTATGAGTTTTGATATATTTGCAGGTAATACTATTCTATATGGATAGTACATGTCATGCCATTTCTGATGGTATGTGGAACGCCACATAATTCCTCACGGTTTGAGAGTTATGGCCTTACGAAGTTGAAGGACCCTCATATGATTGGCTTGAAACCTGAAAAGGTCAAAGAAGTCAAAGTGCTTGCAAAGAAGAAATTATTTAAATAATAAAGTGAAGTAACAAAGTCAAAGAAGATTATTTAAATAATAAAGTGAACTGAAAAAGTCAAAGAGGATTATTTAAATAATAAAGTGAAGTGACAAAATAAAAAAGGATTGTTTAAATAATAAAGTGAAGTGACAAAATCAAAGAGGATTATTTAAATAGTAAAGTGAAGTGACAAAGTCAAGGAGGATTATTTAAATAATAAAGTAAATAGAGAACTTTCTAATTATGGAAAGTGGTTATAAGAAGGTTAATCCTAAAATGAGGAAAATGGGTTAAGTGGTCAAGTGGCTATTGGATACATGGACAAGTAGAAAATTGGTCAAAGTTGGACATAGGTGACTATGTGGACAAAGTGGCTATGTGGACAAAGTAGCCTAGAAGATGCTTTTAAGGAAGCTACTTGGAGAGTTTAAATAAGAGGCAAGGCTCTCTCATTTTAATCAATATTGAATATCTATAGATGATTGAGGTAAACAAAGGATATCGAAGTCGGATTTCAGAGGGAAGGTGAAGTAAAGAAGGCCGAAATTCAAGGGAGGATAAATTCTTTTTATGATGCTTTCTAAGGTATGTTATTTACAGGTCATCTCACCATTTTCACAATAACTTTTTTTCTAGAAAAATTCAGATCGAGTAATTGGGAGGCCATTGAGGAAACATATCCAAGTAGCTATGGTACACATTTTAGCTTGTGTGTCATTGTATTTTTGGAGTTACACTCTGTGGAAAATAGGGTTTGTGGCTAGTCCTGAAACTAGTCTAAAACAGGTGTTTGAGGTAAACACGTCATAACTTCTTCATAACAGATCCAAATTCAGTAATACCAAATGTGTTGGTTATAGTACAATATTTAGTATTCTGTGTACAATTTTCAGATCCATACAACAAACATTTTGTGTGGGGCACACTCTACAAGTTCGCTCCCTAGAATAAGCAATAATTCAATAAGGTATGCCATTTTTTCTATAACTCATTTTCTAAGAGATTCCAAGTAGTGACACCTGGAGGAGTTGCATAAAACAAACTGAAGAACATTGTGTACTATTTTCATATATTTATTCATTACAGGTACATAGTTATGATTATTTCAAGTTAAGGTTGTTGACTAATCCAAAACTAGTCATGTGAGACTAAAGTAAAGTTTGATGAAAATGATAGTCTCTTGTTGTTAAAGTTAAGGAAGATTTGCAGGTTGAGGTAAAGGTTGGTGCATGGTTGATGCACTTGTTTATAGTACAAGTTTATTACAGGTTGTTTGGTACAGGTTGGTGCATGGTTGATGCACTTGTTTATGGTATAGTTTGATTACAGGTTGAGGTTATTGGTACAGGTTTACAACATAATATATCACAATGATAGTGTGATAGTGGTTCCATCATTCTACTTATACACCAGGGCAGTTGGATGAGGCATGGACAGTTGGTTGTAGCCAGAGAACATAGAGGGTTGTAGCCTCCTTCTGGATGTAGCCAGAGAATTGGGTAGTTGGAGATTCTCTCAGGTTGTATCCTCAGAAACTAGGGGTTGGAGCCTCCTTCCAGTTTCATCTGGAAAACAAAGGAAGTTGGTGCTTCCAATGAATGTAATTCTTCAAGACATATAAGAAAAAGAATTATGTGGTTTCCTCCCACTTTGGGTTTCCACGTAAAAAAAATGGTGTACTGTGTATGTGTATGATTGTTCATTTTTTCAATGTTTATTTACTCTGAAAATATTGGATGATAATGCTACATTGATATAACACTTGTATTATATGGTTAAAAAGGATTAGATTGCTCTATTATTGATTCACCCCCCCCTCTTAGTAATCCAACAAGTAGGTCATATTTGGGGATAGGTTTAATAATGGGGGGTCCTCTTGACGAGTCGTCATGCCATTCCTGACCATACTTTTCATTTTCCACAGTTTTCATCTTGGATTTTTTTTTTCATGTTGATCAAGTATGGTTAAAGGTCTTTCCCCCATTCATCTTGGAAATTGTTTTCTATATTTTCAGGTCCTAAACTTTCAGGGCCGTTTTGAGGCCCTAAACAATGTTTTTTTGGCTCACCATAGTCACATTGTATATTTAGTCATAGTGTGACAAAAAAATGTGTAGTCCTCGGATAGAACTTTCCAATGATATATCGTGCACCTAAAATGGAGATCGTATGCAAAATTTACGACCCTGGGAAGTTTATGTACTAACTTACACCATCGGGGCCCGCATGAATTTTGGCGCTTCATCTCCTAGCGTTATTTTTTTTTATGTCTATGGTTTTTTAATTTTTTCTTGATGCTAAAAAGGTTGGGATGCCTCATTGTAATGTGCTCAGACAAATGCATGTAGCCACCAAATCTCTTCTTAGAT
Source organism: Picea engelmannii (assembly GCA_009831015.1). NCBI lineage: Eukaryota > Viridiplantae > Streptophyta > Pinopsida > Pinales > Pinaceae > Picea > Picea engelmannii. The sequence goes on from ML776773.1 coordinate 1,179,571, forward strand.
ATTAGCTACCACCATTCGATCAAGATTATTTCATTCTGCATTTTACTATTTCAACATATTTCTTTATTGAATAGAAGTTAAGTTTCACTGTATCTATGTTATTGTTCTCTGTATATCTGTGTTAATGTTATAGATCTATGTTTCATTTTGTTCCGCTCATAAATATGGATTAGTGGTATCAGAGTGGTCTACTCTTCATTTGTTTCTTTGTGCATGTTCTCAACGAGGTCAAGGTATATCCAGTTGGGACTCAAACCAGTTGAGCCTTTGCAAGATCGACCTCACCAAACCCGATGGCCTCCCATGGGGGAGGAAAAGAGAGATGATGGGGAAGTAGATCCATTTAAACAGTTTCTTGGGGAAGCCCTTGCGTGACAGACGAACGAGATGATGGATAATTTTGCACAAATCCTTTGGCGTTTTCAAACAAGTAATGCATCTTCCTTGAGCAGAGGCACCACCCCCTTCAAAGTATAGATCGATTTTGATATTCCTATATTTGAAGGTCAAATAGATGCGGATGTTATAGACAAATGGTTAAACCTTCTAGAGGGGTATTTTTCTATCCATATCTTTTCTGATAGAGAAAAAAATACATTTTCACTCCTGAAGGTTGTCCCCCATGTCAGATTGGTGGGAGACTTTCTATGAGAAAAAGGAAAAAGAGGGATCTACATTATTTGTAGTCACACCCACTTTGGGTTCTTTTAGATATGCCATTAAGGAAAAATAATACCCTATTGGAAGTTATGATGACTTATATACAAGATGGACCACACTGCAACAGGAAAGGGACCAAACAGTTCCTAAGCTCACTAATGTCTTCCTTACCTTACACACCAAGATGGGTATCAAAGACTATGAGTGACATCTGGTGCTCAAGTACCGTGGTGGTCTACACTGATACATCTAGACAAAAATGGAGTTTTTGGAAATATCATCCTTGGGTGCAGCCTATCGATATACTGTCAAAATCGAGCAGAAGCTTAAAAAAAATACATGACAATTTGGGTCTACAAACCCCTCACATCATAAGAAGGGAAAAGGAAGCCCCAAACAATAGAACAATGGAAAGAGAAAGGATGGAAAGCCTCAGGACAACCAATCTAAGCCACAAACAAAGAAGGAAAATGGGAAGAAAAATAAAGACACTGGGAAGTGGTGTGAGTTCCATAAGATCCCCTGGAATAACACTGCTAAATTCCTCTCAAAGAAGTCATTGGTGGATGAGGTGAAATCCTTTGAATCAGATGTGGCATATGACTCTGATTCAGAACCATAAAAATGGATACAGATCCTTGACACAAAACCCAGTGCCACCATTTCTACCACCAAGTTCCAGCATGATGAACCTTATGAACCAAGGGAAGGTGAGCGCCTCTTTCATTCACAGATGTGAGTGAAGGGTAATCCAATTCACTTCATCATTGATAGTGGTATCTAGAAGAACCTCATATCAGCAGAGGTCGTCAAGAGGTTGGCTCTACCGATCACACCACACCCAAAATTGTACACCATTGTTTGTCTCCACCAAGGGAGCGATCTTTGCGTCAGCCAACAGTGCCACCTTCCGTATGGCATAAATCTATTCAAAGATGAGGTATTGTGTGATATGTCCCCCCTTGAAGTTTGTGATATTATTTTGGGCCAATCTTATTTATGGAAACATCATGTTGTATATGATTCTAGGCCTTGTAGTGTTATTATTAATTTCGACAGGAAATTGTACAGGATACCCGAGGTAGTCCCCCCTACTTCCATTTCATTGATCTATTCTAAGCAATACAGGAAGGTCATCTCTCATACCCGAAATTTTGTCTTCTTCATGATTCGTTCTCAAAGTGAGCAGAAGGTTGCAGCCACATCCATCACTTCCATGACAGGTCTCTTCATGCAGCAAAGGAAAGTGGATAAGGTCATGGAATAATACAAAGACAAATTATCCTCACCCACCGGGGTACCTCTACACTATCAGGTCAAGCACTCAATCGATATGACCCCTGATGCACCGTTACCCAATGGGTCAGTATATCATTGCACTCTATCAAAAAATGAGGAAATCAAGTGCCAGATCCAAGAGTTGCTTGAAAAGGGGAACATGCGACTAAGTCCATCACCTTGTTGAATCCCAATTGTTTTTGTGAAGAAGAAAGACGAGACTTGGAAAATCTGCATTGATTACTTGTTGGCATAGAAGTGATCAGACCATGGTCCTCTTACAATTTCCAACAAAAGGTACCAAAGTAGTCTAGAGCGCTGGCAGTTTCATCTTCCCTGGAGGGAAGAAGTCTCACTAGAATCACAATTGAGACGAGAAAGAGAGGGAAGGGTAAGGAGAATACTTAGACAAATCTCTAAGGTATCAAGATTCAGGTTAGTCTTGTACAAGATAGATTAATCATGTAGAAGATATACACATTTCCTAATTAATAATGAAGAAAATATAGTTGCGATGATATTCATAAGAATTCTATAACCAATTAAGTGTATCAGACATAAATATAATACAGAGTAACATTAAATTCATTCTGAATATTAAATACACATGATATATTCAGAATTTGGGTCCCCAATTGTATTAACATATCAGGTTCTTCTCACAGCATGAGTCACATATACAAGTAATCAAAGGATCCTTCCAAACAAGTATGGGAAAATGTTATCCCAGTGCCTTTCTCTTTCCAACTCTACAATAATACAAAAGTCTATTAAATTGACAGTCTGGTTCTTACCTAGATCTCAAGACTTAGCTAAGCTAACAAAAGGAAGATAGAAACAATGACTCTAGCCACCCTGACAATCCCAACCCAAACTTAATAAGATATATCCTAACAACAAAAACCTTTTACAATCATATCAGTTTCATATATATAATCCAATCTTGAGTTTGTTGGTTGAGAACCTGAGAGTTTTCTCTTCTTCTTGATCTTGTTGCAACTTCTTTCTTCAAAACTAGTGTTGTGTTGTCCTTCCAACCATTTTTTGTTTCTTCCTTTAGTCTGTTTTCCAGCTCTTCAACATCTTGCACAACTTCTATTCACCAAAATGAAGCTTCTTCATAACTTGTGAAACTTCTATTTATCAAAACGAAGGGCCCAACAATCTTTGACCAAAATCCTTGACTCGCCCTGAGTCAAGTCTTCGGATATTCCATGGTCTCTGGGTTGGTTTGTTGTTCTTCCTTTCCTTTTGGTTCCAGGTTTCTTCCATTTCCATATTGCATTGTTTCTTATTTATCTTATTCAAAAGAAGGGCCCAACTCAGGTACTATTTCTAGGGAACTTTTCCTGACATCTTAGAAGTTTTCCACTTTGTCCTGCCACTTTCTGGCACGTAGTGAAGCTTCGGCAACAAACTGTTGGGTGGTGTCTGTAATGCATTATTTTGGCTTGGATGCAACTAGAGAGTTCGATTATGAATCAACTATGGCATCCACTTCATGCATATTTAGGGAGGTTATCTTGACTACATGTTGAAACTCTCGTAGTTCTTTCTTAGCCACAGTTTGAGCTTCAAATAATCCACTTAGATCATTGTCTGCTTGCTGGATCTTGTCAAATTTATCTTTTTGTTCCAGTGGATCCATGGTGTTGGTTGCTTCTTCGTTGATCGATTGGATATGCAAGCGCAGGTCTTCCAATTTTTGGTTATGCCTTGAAATGATTCCCATCCAATCACTAACTTATTTGAAAATGGTTGTGAATTATGTAGTTATTTTATGCAAGGTTACTCTTGCATTGTTTCCTTCCAAGACCACTTTTTCTAGTTTCTCTTGTAGATTCATGGGTTGAAGCTCAACTTCTCGCTTGCTGTCTCACAGCTGTACTTTGAGCTATTCTATTTTTTCTTCTAGCTCAGACTAGGCTACCTGAATTAATTCAATCTGCTCGACAAGCTCACTTGTTTCGCTGGGTTCTGGTAGCTAAGGAACTATTTTTTTTATCATTGTCCAGGCCTCTGTTAGTTTTTCCTTGACCTTTAAACCTTCTTCTCTGCCTGAATCTTTGAATATTCCTCATGCATTCATCGTGCTTACGTAAGGATTCCTTCTTGTTTCCAAAAATCATCTTCTCGTTCAGCTTGTTGGATCCTCTACTCCAATTTCTCAGCTGAGGCTCTGATTATGTCCACCAACTGCATTGTTGACAACTAAGTGAGATCGATAGATGAAGGAGTGACATCCAGGGGTAATCAGAATTATAGTGGTATTCCACTAGCAATCAAATGTTTGGAGGGTGTCTCCATCTATTCTTCCCCTAGGGATGGACCTTGTAGTAGATGTGCAAGTCTCATCTTCAGAGTCGTTGGGAGTAGAGGGGTAACCTCAGTCTTCGCCACACAAATATGCAACAATTCTGTGCATTGTTGTGGATTATGGAGTACTGGATCTAGTTGTTCTTTCAGGGATGTTGTGCTCTACCCTGATATTGTTTACGATTCTTTCTGAAACGGATGTGTTCCTGCCTCTATTGGTAATGAAATTTCTGGAGTATCACTCTTGATGATGGGAATCTCAACATTGACTGTTGAGAGAGGACTCTGGGTGCCTGGAACTTTCAATATTGGAGAAATTGGTGGGATTTATTGTTTTTGACTCTCTTTCAAAGGCAAAGTGACTGCAATGGATACCGACGGATCGACTGGCTAGTTTAAGTCTTCAGTGGTCATGGTCATGGGTTATTTTGCATTGTTAGAAGGGTTGGGTTTATCCAGTTGCATTGGCTTGGGGAATGTGGGTCGGGAGGGAACAATGGTCTCATCTGGCGGTGATGGGGCTTGTGGTGGTGACGGGGCTTATTGTGGCGATGGGGCTTGTTCAATAATGATGGTTATGTAGGTAGTGGCACCTGGCTCAGGATCATGTGTGATGTTAATCACAGTCTAGTAAGCATGAGTGGTGGCTCTGGTACGAGGTATAGTCGTGGATATTGGTTGTGGGTTCAATATTTTGACTAGTGAAATACATGTTCGAGGTTTCTTGGTTGAAACATCCCCTATGAACATGGAATATAGGATGTTTTTGACATACTTCCTTGATATCACAACATGTTCTGGGAGCTGCGGAAACATAGGTAATGTCATCTTCTTCTGCTCCAGAGGTACCTTGTCCTATTCATCTTCTGAGTCCAATGGAATTTGGACCTTCTACTTATTTTCTGCTCGGTCGAAACTTGGCCCCACTCCTTCTTATTGCCCCTTTTTCTTCAAGAGCTTTGGTGGCAAGAGATAAATCATATCAGATTTGTGTGGGTTGTGATTAACATCAGCCGATGATATGACTTCCTTGTCGAAGGATTCTTTGTCCAGATAGAAGGTTAATGACCTTGTGTGGAATTCCTCAGAATGTTCATGCCTCAACCAAACAAAATTCTAGTGGAGATTTAGCCTAAATGTGACGTTCCATATGTTGAGATTCAACAGTTCCTATGTTATGCAAAATCGTTGAGTTGCGTCAATGAGGTGGTTGTACCACTTCATGAATGATGCATTTTTGAACTCCATATTCTCTGAGTCTGACCTTGACTGCGAGGGCTCGAAAATATTAGCTAGGAAACCCTTATATGAAGGTGACAATTTTCTTCCTGTAGGTGACTTCCATTTCCATATTCCAAACACTACCAATAGGTAGTCGTATGTAAAATTTCCTCCCTTCTCCTGAGCTTCCTCACACACAACTAGGAGTTCCTCTAGTAGATAGCTGGACCAGTTGAAGATATATCCATTTACACAAAATTCTACTATGGAAAGACAATATAAGGTGCAATCTCCCTTATAGTACAAGCGCATAATCTTACTAGATATCATGTAGTAGGTTTTCCAGACCATCTCTGGTAGGATTGGGTCGATTTTGTTTGTACATCCGCCTCTCTGTGTATGGAACTTCTCGTACATGATGAATTCACCCTTATTCTTACCATGCTTGCTTGGGCCTTAGAATCCTTTTCATATGTCTTCACCATCGAGGGATAGCTCGTTGAGCTGGTGGATATCATCGGCATGAATGAGATATATTCACAGATAATTTTAAGAATGGAAATTTATATTAAAATGTAGAAACATGGGTTAATCTTACTAGTCCTTAATATGCAAAATGTAAAATGTTTGGCGATAGTTTTGTAAAAATATTCAAATTTATAAGGATTTAATATAGCTTCTCTCAAATATTGGTGATTTTTAAGGTAAAATAATTCTATTCTATGGAATTTGGGCAAATCGTTTTTAGAAAAAATGGAAATTAGCGAAACATTTTTTGGGAAAAACCATGGAAAATTAGCCCATTTGTGAAATTTAGCCCCTAAAATCATCTATGGATATATTATATCAATCCATAAACTCTTTTCATGTACCCGATTGATCAAAACGTTGGTGCACCACACAACCTCACCAGTAGTTCCAAAAACTGGTAGATCCCAGAAGTTCATGATGGTGGAATTGAACAGTTTGATGAAATTTGGCTTTGACACAAACTGCATGCCTCCCATTGCATCGAGAGCCAAGTCCCATAATACACAAATGTTCATCTACAGAAAAAAGACTTGGTCTGTCAGTTCGAGGTCGATGAGTTTTACTTGCTTAGCCTTTCCCTTGGCATCACCCATGATCTCGACTCGGAGATCACATAGCTCATCTGGAATTGCCTCTTTTGGATATGAACTCCAACCTCCTATTTCTCTTGGCATTTTGGCTCTGTATTACTAGAAAAATTGACGGGTTGAGTTGGGGCATGGGGTTGCAACTATGGAGCAGGAGATTTCACAAGTGAGACGAGAGTGCAGATAACACAAGACGAAGGGTAGATGAGGTAAACAATAAGTCTCACTCGTGAGTTGGCGGAGTCTTATACGTGGGATAACTTGGAGAGCTATGTAATTACTCCTAAGGACACTCATCATTAAACCATAAATGAAATTGCAGGCTTAGGTGTCCGACGAGACTGATAATGAGGTAAAATCTTATAGGGTGATCTTGTCTTTAATGAGCGAGCTGACAGGGACATGGTCGAACTCAGGGCTTGCCATTTTAACGGTTGAGAATCCCAGTGGGGATATCAATTACATCTACATGTATCGCGCCTTTATGGCTTAACATAAGTTTTGAGGGGTTATTGTAGCTATCATAAAGGGTATGACTGGATGATATGCATGTGGCACATGGGTTTTGATACAGTTCGGATTCACCCCACCTCTGACAAAAACGGGGGTCCCCATAATATTTAATGAATTCATTTGATGTAATGGTGGCTCTTCGGATCATGTGCGGCTGAGTAAGCATTTCTGCACAAAATCACTTCTTAGACTGAAAAACAAATATGTCGTGGCATAGCAATGCACACTCCAACGTTATTAATTGTATTAAATAAATTACATGAAATTAAAATATAACTACTATACATGCTCCCTTAGACTGGAGAAACAGTCCTTTGGCTCAATAATGACAAATGTAGGGTTTCATATGGGCTCCATTCACCCATCCTGGTTGAAGGATACCATCCAGTTGTGCTAGCTTGATAGCACCAGAGTGTCGGATTTTCGCAACTATGAATGGTCCCAACCAATGCATGCGCAACTTGCCTGGATGTTTCTGATATCGACTGTTGTAGAGTAGTACCTTATCCCCTTATGAAAATATTTTATCCTTAATGTACCTGTCATGCCAATCTTTGTGTCTAGATTTCTCAACTCTCTGATGAAAATCTGCTAGAAATATTGCTTCCTCAAGTTCTTGCAAGTATGTAATCCTTTGTGTAACTTGTTAGTGTTAGAAGTCACTCCTGGATTGTGACAGGAGCAGAGCCCAATGCCCATCAGTTTATGTCACGAATAAATTTAATGGGGTGATCAAATGGGTAGAGACCTAGGAATATATCGCTCTAACTCAGGGAACCAGGCCTGGTGTGTAAAAAGACAAAAGAGGTCTTGATCTAACTTCCGTCAGTGAGTTGATTGTAAAATGAGAAGGTGGAATACTTGGTGAGATGAGTGAGCAAGAATTCCTTGGGAATTATACCTTTCAACAGCTTGAGGAAGAAAAAATCAGAATACAAGATCCTCTTGGTTCAGAGTTTCGGGAAACTGAAGGGTGACTTGACTGGATCCTCCAATTCCAAATCATTCAGCATTTAGAAAATACAAGAACTGATTAGAAACAATGAAACTATTACAGTGATCCAACATACATCATCCTATAACAGTGCAACTCGACTGGATCCTCCAATTCCAAGCTATTCTAACACAGTGTAAACAAAGAGATGGAAAGAGGCTGACATTCATAAGGAAAGAAGTCTCAAGTGACCATACATAACCAGAGCAACCAGTGCTTCGTTAAAACTTTACAATCGGGAGCCTAGCTCAACCTTCCCCCCTTACAAAAATACAAAAACGGAGTCTCCTAAACATCCACCCAACAGAGGCATCTTAGAACTTCTAGGGCATGGCATCTCTTTAGTCAAATCTGGACTGAACTCCTTTGTTAGATGTCACCTTAAATTTGCATGGCCTTTGCAGGGGGGGTAGCTGAAACATTAAAGGATAAAATAGCGTGTGCAGAATCCTCTGGTCAGACAAGGACTCGGCATGGATTCTTTAAAAAAAAAACAACATACAAGACTATCTCGGGCATACTGCCTGTCGGAACCTTCATGCTTTGCATTTAATGAGTGAGCCAAGGTTTCAACTACCTTCCCCCACCTTCGCTTACTTTTAGCAGGGACCAAGATCAAGGCCGAGTTGAACTGGTACCTGGAGAATGCAACGATCCCTTCTACAGCTAAACCCGGTGCTTTGGTCCTTTGCACAGTTCTTTATATCACCCCAAGTGACCACGGGCTGTGACCCCGTGCCTATCTTCAAAGGCGCTTTCGGGATTTCATGTTTCAACGATTCTAAAATGCAGTGGAAGGAGGAGACCCTCTGTTCTCTCGAAGTCTTGGTAGCCGAAAAGGCTTGATCGCGCACCACGTGTCCCATTGGATCGACAACCTAGATCACTTCTCAAATGTGAGACCGCCTCTGGCCTGGACCCTTTCGACATTTCAAGGATTCCTGATGTAGTGGAAGAGAGGCCCCCTTGTCTCTTGAACTCTTGGTAGTCGGAATGCCGAAATGGTTTTTCGTGTTTCGGGTTTCGGGGATTCTCAATGAAGTGGAGGAGTGAACCCTTTGTCCTTTGAAGTCCCGGTAGCCAAAATGCCGAAATGGATCCTGGGTGCTTTTTCATTTCGTGTTTTGGGTTTCGGGGATTCTTGATGTAGTTGAAGAGTGATCCCTTTGTCCTTTGAAGTCCCGGTAGTCGAAATGTCGAAATGGCTCTTGGGCTCTTTTTCATTTCGTGTTTCAGGTTTCGGGGATTCCTGATGCAGTGGAGGAGTGACCCCTTTGTCCTTTGAAGTCTCGGTAGCTGAAATTGAGGAATGGCTAATCACTTCGCGACTTTGGCCATAAGATATTATCCCATGCGCTAAACCTCATGAAATTCTGTGGCTCAAGCTTACCCGATGAACGTTGATCTTCTCTATCTATGGATCCTCGCCGTTAAAAACAAAATGCCTGCTCGCTTGATTTTAAGCCCGAAATGGACTTCTTCTGTGTGTTGCGCTCGACGCTCATGAATTCGGTCTTTGAATAAAACTCATTTTATGGGTTTTTAAACCCCATTTCTATGCATTTACACCAAGGGTCTGAAATCAGAGAGAGATAACACCTTGCAAGAATTGGTGCTAACATTAGGCTCCATGGGGGATATAGTTGTCCCTACGATGCTCTAAGAAATCCTTTTGTAGTTCCAGTTTCCTTCTGTTGGGATATGGAGTCGAGCTCAAAACACCCTTCTTAAAAATACATGCCGATAAGTGAAAATAAAAGATAAACACACATGCTCCAAGGAGCTTATTTAAGTACGATCCTAAACTAATAAATTCCTTTACATGGGGCTAGGTGAAAGAAAACTTACACCATAGCCAATCAAGCAACTTCCTGAATAGAAGCTCCTTCCTTCTGTCGATGATCACAAACAAATGGTGTAACCATGACAACAGAACAGTTACGGTCCTCAACTCCTCCTTACAGGCTGAAGTCAAGATGAAATAGGGTGGCTCCAACTTGTGAAGGAAACACAACTCCATGTATTCCTTCATAGGCTCATAGGACCAGTGGAAAACTCTAGAAAATGGGTGACATGCAACCTCCTTTGCTACACAGTTTTTCACATGTGGCTGAATATCTTTGGCAAGCATAGGTGGGTGGAAAACTAACATAGGTTGACTGATCTTAGGTGGTGGCTTCTCACTAACTAGCTTTGTGCATTCTATAAACTGCATCTTCGGCTCCTCCTCCTCTTCTCCATGGCTCTCCCAAGGATCAGATTCATAATCATCATAAATAGGGACCATGGGAAAGCTCTGCTTGTTTTCATGTTGGTTGGTGTCTTCATAGTGATCAAATGTAGGATAAGCTTGCTTCTCATCATCACTAGAATATTCATCAAAAAAGGGTTTCCCTTCATTTCTATGATCAACCTCCAGAATAGTGATCCTATCAAGAATACAACTGTCAAAAATATCCATTTCAGGGACAGTGGTAATTGTTGCTTCTAGCTGTTCATACATAAGATTTTTCTCTTTAATCCTAGGTAAAAATATATCAAGGGAAATCTCTTGAAGGAAAAGAGAAGAATCCTCTTCCACAACCATCTCTTCTTTAAAAACTGGAAGGTCTTTGTCATCATAAGCCGGGATACTAGGAACATCTGCTTCAACCCTATATCTAGGAGAGACATCTACTATAGGCAACATCTGCTCTATAAAATCATAATTTTCACAAGAAGCATGTTGATCTTTATGAACATCTAAAAGAACAGATGTATTTGAAATGATGTCATATGCTTCCGTGCTAGGGCTAACATAATTAATATCATCCAACGCATCTAGATTTTCATAGCAAATCTTTCCTCCATAGTAAAAGCTTCATCACAAACATGGTCTTCAGGGCCAACAAAGGCTTTATGAAGCAAAGAAAAATCATCACAACAGTTTTCACACAAACACTCGACTGGGAAGTAATCTTTACAAAATGAATTGAAAGTTGTATGAAAACCTGTCAAAGAATGGATGCTTGCAGTGGGAAGAGATCAACACCAATCAAGAGCAACTCCCTTTAATGAATAACTAAAAATCTTAATCTAGACATCTTCATGCATGATATTAAGTCGATGAATAACCTCATGAAAGTCCAGTAAATGCTCAGCTGGTACCTCCAAAATTTTTTCTTGAAATTCAGGGAGGATATCTTCCCATTCATCTCTATCAGGCAATGTATTAGGAAAACCAACTATCTGGGAAAAGTCACAGAAAGCCAACCTTTGAGCTAAGATATTTTCCATATCGAATCAGTGGAGTCGTTGACCGATCCTCGAATCATGGAGTCACCAGGTGAAATATGCGCAGCTTTGAATGTGTCTTGTCTTTGTTCACCATCAAAGGGAAGATCCTAACGTTGTGTCCTCCCAGGAAACTTCTCAAGCTGAGAAAGCAGCTGCTGAAACCTTCTCGAAAAATATCCTATGGGTTAGCTTTCAGGTGTGCTAAAATTAGCCACAACTGAAATAGTGAAGTGGAAACAATGGACTCGCCAGGTGCACAGTAGCAATCTTCAAGGGCTCTGATGCTTGATGCACCTTCAGAATCAGAGGCTCAATGTCATTCAATCCAGGGGAAAATCATCAACTTCATCCCCATCAATGGCGCCAGAAATGTTAGCGTTAGAAGTCACTCCTGTATTGCGACAGGAGTAGATCCCAACGCCCATCAGTTTATGTCACGAATAAATTTAATGGGGTGACCGAATGGATAGAGACCTAAGAATATATCGCTCTAACTCAGGGAGCCAGGCCTGGTGTGTAAAAATACAAAAGAGGTCTTGATATAACTTCCGTCAGTGAGTTGATTGTAAAATGAGCAGGTGGAAGACTTGGTGAGATGAGTGAGCAAGACTGCCTTGGGCATCAGACCTTTCAGCAGCTTGAGGAAGAAAAACTCATAATACAAGATCCTCTTGATTCAGAGTTTTGGGAAACTGAAGGGTGACTTGATTGGATCCTCCAATTCCAAATCATTCAGCATTGAGAAAATACAAGAACTGATTAGAAACAATGCAACTATTACAGTGATCCAACATACATCATCCTATAACAGCGCAACTCGACTGGATCCTCCAATTCCAAGTTGTTCTAACACAGTGTAAATAAAGATATGGAAAGAGGGTGACATTCATAAGGCAAGAAGTCTCAAGTGACCATACATAACCAGAGAAACCAACACTTCGTTAAAACTTTACAATCGGGAGCCTAGCTCAACCATCCCCCCTTACAAAAATACAAAAACTGAGTAAATATACTCCTAAACATCCACCCAATAGAGGCGTCTTATAACTTCTAGGGCGTGGCGTCTCTTCAGTCAAATCTAGCCTGAACTCCTTAATTAGACGTCACCTTAACTTTGCATGGCCTTTGTAGGGGGGGTAGCTGAAACATTAAAGGCTAAAATAGCATGTGTAGACTCCTTTGGTCAGACGAGGACTCGGCATGGATTCTTTTAAAAAAAACCAGCATACAGGACTATCTTAGGCAGACTGCCTGTTGAAACCTTCATTCTTTGCATTTAATGAGTGAGCTGAGGTTTCAACTACCTTCCCCCACCTTCGCTTACTTTTAGCAGGGACCAAGATCAAGGCCGAGTTGAACTGGTACCTGGAGAACACTGCGATCCCTTCTGTAGCTAAACCCGACCCTTTGGTCCTTTTCACAGTTCTTTCTATCACCCTAAGTGACCATGGGTTGTGACCCTGTGCCTATCTTCAAAGGCGCTTTCGAGATTTTGCGTTTCGATGATTCTGAAATGCAGTGGAAGGAGGAGACCCTCTGTTCTCTCGAAGTCCCAGTAGCCGAAACGGCTTGATTGTGCGCCACGTGTCCCATTGGATGGACGACCTAGATCACTTCTCAAATGTGGGACCGCCTCTGGCCTAGACCCTTTCGGCATTTCAGGTTTCAGGGATTGCTAATGCAGTGGAAGAGAATATCCCTTGTCTCTTGAACTTCTGGTAGCCAGAATGCCGAAATGGATTTTCGCGTTTCAGGTTTCGGGGATTCCTGATGCAATGGAGGAGTGACCCCTTTGTCCTTTGAAGTCCCGGTAGCCAAAATGCCAAAATGGCTCCTGGGTGCTTTTTCATTTCACGTTTTGGGTTTCGGGGATTCCTGATGCAGTGGAAGAGTGACCCCTTTGTCCTTTGAAGTCCCAGTAGCCGAAATGTCGAAATGGCTCCCGGGTGCTTTTTCATTTCACGTTTCGGGTTTCGGGGATTCTTGATGCAGTGCAGGAGTGACCCCTTTGTCCTTTAAGTCCTAGTAGATGAAATCGTGGAACGACTAATCACTTCACGACTTTGTCCATAAGATATGAGTCCATGCGCTAAACCTCATGCAATTCCGCGACTCAAGCTTACCCGATGACCGTTGATTTGCTCCATCTGTGGATCCTCGCCGTTAAAAACAAAATGCTCGCTCACTTGATTTTAAGTCCGAAATGGACTTATTTTGTGCGCTGCGCTCGACGCTCATGAATTCGGCCTTTGAATAAAACTCATTTGATGGGTTTTTAAACCCCATTTCTACAAATTTACACCAAGGGTCTGAAATCGGAGAGAAACAACACCTTGCAAGAATTAGCGCTAACACAACTGACTCATGATCTGTCATGTGTGTATCCCTTTCTATATAAAGAATATGGGTAATAAATTATGTAGGTACAACAACTTATTTCCCATAAAAAAACTGAAATGGAGTATAAATGTGTAGCTTCTTCGTGGTAGTATTGTAAGCCCACAATACTACTGGAACTCTATCATCCCAGTCTTCCATGTTTGTGAAACATACTTTTTTCAGTCCTCATTCTAGAATTTTATTGAATGCCTCCACTGTATCGTTAGCTTGTGGGTGGTATGGACTGCTCTTATGGTGTTTTATAAGAAATTTGGTTGTCAACATTGCGATTGTGTTGTTGATAAAGTGACTACCTTGATCATTAGTCAGGCTTCTAGGACATCCAAACTAAGTGATGATGTTCTCAAAGATAAATCTAGCAGCTGTATTTGTCGAACAGTCTTGGAATACCTCTGCTTCAACCCATATTGTGAGGTGATCCATTATGGTAATGATGTAGCTGGCCTTTGAATGCTTAGCTGGCAGGTTAATTGGTCCAATAAAATCAACCGCCCATTTCTCGAAATCCTGAAGTTCTCTAACTAGTTGAAGGGGTAGTTCATATCTGCATGATGGCTTTCCTACTCTTTGGCAGATGTCACAAGATCTAGAATATTACTTAACATATTTAAATAACATATTCCACCATAATCCAACTTGAATTACCTTCTGTGCAATACCTCCAACATGTCCTCCCACAACCCCATTGTGGAATTCCCGTAGGATGTCTTGTCTTTCATGGTTCAAGACACATCTTCTGAGGATGTTGTCTAGCCCCAATTTGTAAAGTTGTCCTACAATAAATTGATAGATTTTTTCACAAACCACCATATGTTGCTTTTGGTTTGCAAAGTGAGTTTCTGGGCAGGTCCCTGTACTGAGGAAGACAACAATGTCTTCAAGATACTCTGGGATAGCCTCAATTCAGAATAGGTCCACATATGGGAGTTGATCATCCACTGTTCCACCACTTTCTCCCGATTCCAACCTGGACATGTGATATGGACCTACATTTCATCTTCCTGGTTTGACAATTACTTCAAATGAAAATTCCTGAAAGAGAAATAACCACCCGCAAATCCTTCCTTCAAGTACTAGTTTATTAACTAGGTACTTCAAAGCAGAATGGTCAGTAAAGAACTTAAAATGAGATCCTAACAATAGTGTCTAAAATTTTGTAATGTGTAAATCATAGCTAGACCTTCCCTTTCAGTAGTTGTATAGTTGTGTTCATCTTGCGAAAGTTTTTTTTTGGAAAAGTAGATATGGTGGTCCATATTTCCTTCCTCTGGTTGTGCTAAAATGGCTCCCAGGGAAATACCTGATGCATCCACATGTAGATGGAATTCAATTTTCTAATTGGGAAATATCAAGATAAATGCAGTACTTAGTTTTTCTTTGAGAATGTCAAATGCTCTATCACACTTTGGTGTCCATCGAAATAGTTTGGACTTCTTCAACAATTTTTCTAGAGGTGCAGTGATAGTTGCATATCTTTTGATGAACCTACGGTAATATACTATATGTCCTAGTGTAGAGAAAAATCATTTAGCACTTGTAGGTGGTGACATTTTCAGAATGAACACAACTTTAGTTGGGTCTACCAGGACTCCTTCTCTGCCTACAATATGGCGTAATATATTTCCATGTGTTACACAAAAAATGCACTTCCTTACATTTAGTGATATTTTCAATTCATGACATCGATCAAACATTAACCGGAGTAGGTCTACATGGTATTTTAATAGGATGTATACCTTCCAATCACCCATGTATACTTCTACAAACTTGTGGATGAACTCTTGAAATGTTTCTATCACAATTCGAGAGAAAAATACAGGGGAATTCTTTAAGCCTTGAAAGGGAATTATCTTGTATGTGAATGATCCCCATTTAGTTATGAATGTGGTCTTCTTCTTGTCTTCCTCTACAATTCTGACTTGGTGATATCCTAAGAATCCATCTGTAAATGAATAAGATTATTTTCCCGCAACCTGATATAACACTTCGTCACTGAAAGGTGTTTGAAATGGATCATGCACACATGCAAAATTCATACTTTTGTAGTCCACATAGACCCAAATGTCTTCAATATATTTTTTACTCTGGATAACTATGGGGATAATCCACTCTGCTTCTTCGATTGGTAAAATAAGTCCTGCTGCAATATTTTTTTCCAGTTCCTTCTTGACCTTCTCTTTTATTTTAGGATTAAGTCAGCATGGACTGTGCTTCATAGGTCTTGAGTTGGGTTTCAACTTGATTTTCATTTATCCATTGCTCCTTTTATACCTTTCAATTTTGAGAATTTTTTCGGAAAAAATTCCTCATACTCCTACAACAGGTTGTGTACTTCATTCATAGTTTTCTCATCCCAACAATCTCCTATTGAAGCTATCTTAGGATGCTCTGTACTCCCTAAATTAACTTTGTTCAACTTTAGTGGATGGTTATAGGAGCTACAGGTGTGATTAGGTATAGTATACTGAATCTCTCTATTGCTTTTTGTTTCTTTAATGGTTAAGTTTCTAAGCTCTTCTAAGTCATCGGGGTTTTCCTGGTCTTTCTCAAATGTACAACAATATACAACTATATTATTAGTTTCAAGACTCAAAATAGACTGAAGCAAATGAACATGGTCAACACATACTATTGGACTTGATCTCTTTTTGTAAATTTCAATAAAAATCATTTCCATGATTCTTTGAAGGACTATGTTGAGCTCAGGATACTTACTTGTAAAGGAGAAGTCCTTGCAAAATAGGTCTTGTAAGGTCTTCCAACAGTTTTTTTGTCTTCTGGTATACTCATGTATATACCAGGATTTTGGGATTGGACCCAGCGACTGGAGAAATACATGAACCCATAGGTGAGAGTGTTAAGCCCTAATATTGGCTCATTACCCCTTAATTGGGGCATATTATATTAGTAATGTTATTTTATTTATGTAGGCTTTATGCCATTAGTTGTAATTATACCTCCTAGTCTCCTATATATACCAAGGAGACATTTTCATTTTGAATCATCTTGTACTTGAACATTTAAGTGGGGTAAAAGGAGGTTGCCCCCTCAAAGAGGCTTATTATCTGAAATTATCTCTTTTTCAAGGCATTGAGTACTTTTTCTAAGGTTTTTCTATGCTATATTGATATTTGGTTCTTAACATATGGTATCAGAGCTCAAGGTCTTGGGGTTTCGCTGATACATATGAGACACCTTGGAATTTTTGCTATAACTTTTTTTATACAATGTTTCAGAAGGAATGATGTGGAGGATAATTAGTAGATGGATCAAGGTATGTTGGGTTCAAAGTTCATCTCCTGAGGCCTTATACTTTCGGAGATACAACCTGTACAAGATAGGGTTCTTGAATCATCCTGAACTAAGTCATTGAGGAATTTTCGCTATAAAAACTTTTTTGTAACGTTTCAGACCCTGAAATCTGAAGGATATTTATAGAAATTAGTAAGGTAGTTGTGGTAAAAATTTCAACTTCTGGGTCATATTAAATTTGTAGATACACCCTATGTAAGATAGGGTATCTGACTAGTCCTATTGACTAGTCTCAAGAAGGTGTTCCAGGTAAAACAATCATAACTTATTCCTAGAGTATCCAAATTGAGTGGGACTAGTTTCATTGAATCGTGGACAGTCTGTAGTATGTCTGGTGTGAGTTTCAGAATTTTATATCAATTATTTTGTGTGGGTCATGCTATACATGTGAGATCTCCTGGAAAGGCCAAAAATCGGCAAGTTGTGGGGAAGTTACCGTAAATTCCACTTGGCACATCGAATTTTTATCAGACCCATGGAATTGCAGAGAAGAAATATCAGAGAACTACATAAAATAAAGTTTCATACCTAGAAGGGACGAAACTTGGGAGATACAATAGAAGAAATATTGTCTAGCAGAACCACCTCAAAATCAAGGTTCAAAAGTGATACTTGGCCAACATGCCACCAAAAAAGGGAACTTCTACACCAAATAAGCCTCCAGAAAATCCTA
>ML776773.1:1200247-1225707 GCA_009831015.1 Picea engelmannii
TTCCATCACTTCTTCTCTAAAATAAAAATCTAAGGTTCAAGCAGTGGAAGATCACATCGAGAATCAACAACAATTTCTCCAAATCTTAAAGGACAACCTGACCATGGCACATAATCGCATGAAACAACAAGCAGATCAACATCATAGTGAAAGAAGTTTTGAAGTAGGGGATTGGGTATTTTTAAGACTACCACCATACAAACAGATGTCCCTCTAGCAAGCCAAGAAGGATAATAAATTATCACCAAAGTACTATGGCCCTTATAAGGTGTTGCAAAATATTGGTACTATGTCATACAAATTGGAGTTACCTGCATCTTCACGAGTACACCCAGTTTTCCATGTTTCATGCTTAAAGAAGGTTATAGGAGAGAAGATCCTAGTTCAAACTATATTTCCAGAACTTGACGAGGAAGAAAAAATCATATTGTAGCCTAAATCCATCACTGACACAAGAATTCATCAGTTGAGGAATAGATCCATTTCAGAGTATCTCATTTAATGGAGGAAACTGCCGGCTGAAGATTCCACTTAGGAAGATGAGTCTTTTATACAGAAGCATCCAGAGTTACTCAAGCGTTGCGGAAAACACTTGTCTCAAGGGGAGGGGCATGCTAGGCCCTAATATTGACTCATTACCCCTTAATTGGGGCATATTATATTAGTAATGTTATTTTATTTATGTCGGATTTAGGCCATTAGTTGTAATTATACCTCCTAGTCTCCTATATATACCAATGAGACATTTTCATTTTGAATCATCTTGTACTTGAACATTTAAGTGGGGTAAAAGGAGGTCGCCCCCTCGAAGAGGCTTATTATCTGAAATTATCTCTTTTTCAAGGCGTTGAGTACTTTTTCTAAGGTTTTTCTATGCTATATTGATATCTGGTTCTTAACAGAGAGGGTACTTGCACAACTCTCCACTGCTTTAGGAAGTGCTCAATATGCACTTTAGGGTCAGAATGTCCATTGAACAATTGTGCATCTTGAAAATCTATATTCATTTATTCTTTCAGTTGATCCCAACTTTGGAATCGACATATAATGGCTTTTTTTGCGTCCTCCCACTCCATAATCAAGGCTTTATGGGTGGCCCACCATCTAGCGGGGGTACCTTGCAAGGATAAGTCAAGAATAAAGATCCTTTGATCCGTCGTTATTTTCTCTTCCATGCTGGAAAGAAAATTGTGTACCTCTGAGGTACCGTTATACATTGGGTGTTCTCTAACCTTAGTTCCAATCCATCTAATTTCTCTGACATTTGTGCATCATCTTGAGAATCATTCATAGGAACCTTGCTGCTAACTGTCAAATGCTAATTCTAAATCCTTCTCAGCTGACTATATGCTTCTCCAACTTACTGATCCATCTGTAGTGGGATTTATGTAATCAGGTCTCGTTCCTGTTATTATGGTGTATAATTGGTCAAGAGCATCTGACTCCATGTTGTGGTCCATTGGTTCAATGTATCTATGCCCTAAATATGGATCTAAGCGTTGAACTACTTTTATCCCATCTAGTTCAAATGTCACGGTGTCCCTCTTTAGATCAATGATAACATATTTGTCATATGCCCAATCAATTTTGAGTAGAGAAGGGTAGGGATCCTTATCTCCCATGATTTCAATTACCTCAAAATCGGTTGTGGTTTTAACTCCCACAACATATATTTACACATTTTAAATCCTTCCTACTAGGAAAATGCAATACTGGTTTACCATTCTCAAATGGATGGGGGAATATACTAAGTGAGGTTTTCCCAAAGCTTCCCAGGTCTTTTTGGATAAGATCTTGACATTAGATCCCAAATATAGCATGACATCAATGATTTCAAAATCATCTAGCTAGGATTCTAACCTAAATTATTTTCTTGTTCGCACCTTTGTTCTTTGTATTGTCTCGGTGTTCTTCTTAGGAAGTTTGGTCCTTACTATGGCTTCTAGGTTCCCTCATTTCTCAGTATTATGTACAGGGTGTTTCGCAACTTCTTTGTAAGTTGGTAATCCCCTAGGATATCAAAGAACAATTGAAACCAAAGATTGATTACACTTTGAGACTACTCAGGGTGTCTCCTTGGAATTGTAGAGTTTCTCGGTACTGGTGGTGAAGTAGGGGCTTGCGCAAGGTTAGGTTGACAGGATAATTTTGGGGGATTCTCCATTATTTCTGTATTGGGGATGCTCTTAAATATTTCTATTGTATTTTTTAAAAACAACATTTTTTTCACAAGGTCATACATGTCATCCTTGGGAACAACTTTCTGAATCTTAGGCTGACTGTCTACATCTGCCCCAGTTTTATCTCCTTCATGAGTAATGATTTTTATCTTAGGTAGCTATCTCTCGATTCCCTTTTCTAGTTTTGATCTTATTATATTAGCTCATTTTTTACGAACCCGATCTTCCCATTTCACGATCAGTTCTGGGCAATCTTCAGTTGTGTGACTATTATTTCTACAGTGAGAACACCATGGTCATATTGGGTGAGGGAAGTATCTGTCCAAGTGACCTTGTTCATTTCATTTGTAACATCATATTGAACCTATTCCTCTATTTCTCCCTTCTCCGAATCCACCTCCAATGCCACCTCCCTATCCTCTTCCAGGTCCTTAGGGTATTTCATTTATTTTGAATGTTGTCTAGTCTAATTTGTCAGCAAGCGTGTCCAACGCTCTACATTTATTTTTAGCATGTGTCGTAGATGCACAAAACTCACAATGTATTTTATTGGGTGTAGTCGTGTACTTTTTCACAATAGGACATTGCCTTGGGGTATGTCCATGTGCCTAAAAATCTAATAATAATCAGTTGGATGAGATGTTGGAGCACCTGGGAAGGTATGGTATAACCCTATTTTATGGAATGGTGGGAGTCGCAGAGACTTATGCAAATCCTCCCGTTGGTCCTGGAGAATGTCCCACTGGATTTTGAAGAGGTCCCATTTCCCTCATGCACGAACATTCATTTTCCATATTCCCTTCTGTGTAGCATCCTATGCACCAGACCCGAGGTCACCCTGGTCTTGGTATGGTTAATTATTGAATCTTCTCTATTAGAACTGATATTTGTCCCTGGAGTTCCGAACAATTTGCATCTACTACAGGCCTGGTCATCCTCAGACTCTCTGGATGACCTGCCATGGTTTTGATCTTCATTGATTGTTCCAAAGCATCTATTAATGTGTCTATTGTTGTTGCATTAAAATAATTCTCATCAGAGGGATTAGTCCTTGGATGTACCATTCCCTCTGGTTATCCTCATGATTTGGATGTGATAACCTCCCAATATCATCTTTAAATTTCTAAATGTATTCCCAGGCAGATTCTCCTTCCCTTTGTTGAATCTCCCACAAATCAGAGAGATCTTGTTGCTCTGACTGAGGTAGTTTGAATTCGGTGATGAACTTCAAACAAAATTGACCAAGGCTTAATTCTTTTCCTTTCACTCCTAGTTCAATAGCCTTCATGTACCATTTGAGAGAAAAATCCCTCAAGGTAGTCTGAAACTCTACTAACTTGTTTTCATCGAGAGTCCCTCTGGATCTCCATATGGATTCACATAAGAACCAATGTTTCTCTACATCCTCGTCCCCTTTAACCCATAATTCTGGGTATCATGCGATTGATCCTCCCATATTTCCATCCATTGTGGGACTCACTGTTCCTATTAGAATGAAACCTATCGGTCCTGGTTGTGAAATGACCGGGGATCCCAATATCCTCCCAACGTTTACACTTACAAACTGGTTCTGACTAATTGGATGTAATGGAATAGGAATAACATAAGTAGGCGGTGTAGAAGTTACTACGGGTATAAAGGACACCTAGGGGATGGGTGATTTGGGGCTGGTTCCACTGAATTATGGGTGAGGTTTTTTGATCTGGGGGGTTTCATTTTATTCTTCTGGAGCAGCCTTCTCTTCCCAATTCTCGATGTTTACTGATATCGAAGTTGAATCTTCTTGGTATCCTTTAAGGTCCAAACCTACTTCGTCTTTCGTTGCTTATACACACTCTTCTTTTCGTCTACCCACCTGGGGACTCCTTCCTTTCTGGACTTCTCTCTGTTGTAATCTTAGACTAGATAATCTTTCTTGTCTTCTTACCTTCCTCAACTCTTCCTTATTTCTTTCATCTGTTCCTTTTGATTTGATTTCTTTCTGCAACACCTCGGACAACTTCGTTGCTTTCTTTACCTTTCCGCACCACCACTTCTCAACTATGGCGGCTCTCCTTAAGGCTCACTCATTTCTTGATCTTCCCCCATTTGTCAAAGAACCCTTTCCCACTTCTCAGGTCACGATCCTACCCCACAATCACCCTATACCAATCATAGGTGTTTAGGCTTCCATATCAATCGAAGGACTAGTTATCATCCCCTCCTCCATCAATAATACTTTGATCCATAGGGGAATTTCCCTCAACAGTCCCACCTGTGCACCTTTCTTGAAAATTTATTCTTCCCATGAAAAATATTGGTGACTCTCAGTTGCGAATTCAATGATATATCCCTCCAGAGTCATATTAACCCAGAAATTGACCGCTCATGTGATCTGGTGATCCAGATGATGAAGTGTTGGGATATTCCTTTTATCCCAAGTACAAGTCTTCTAGATGAATTCTTGGAATTCTGGAGCTTCTTGTAGTCGATCTATCTAATGGAATAATTCTTCCGATAATTTTACCCAGAATATCTCATACTGGTCACTCAATCTTTCTGAATAAAAGACAGAATCTCTTTTATCCTTCTCTCTTTTACCTCGCAACTCCGCTTCCTTCCCTATAAAGGCATCACAATTTCGTTCCCACCATTGTCGAATCTCAAATATATGGATTAGTGGAAGCATTATACTCACAGGTTCCCTTTTAATATGGGTCTCAGCAACATAACCATTTTGTTGTCATAGAAGTGATCAGACCAAGGTCCTCTTAGAGTTTCCAACAAAAAATACCGAAGTAGTCTAGAGCGTTGGAATTTTCATCTTCCCTGGAGGGAAGAAGTCTCACCCAAAGTGAAACCGAGACAAAAAAGAGAGGGAAGGGTAAGGAGAATACTTAGACAAATCTTTGAGGTATCAAGATTCAGGTTAGTCTTGTGCAATATAGATTAAGCATGTAGCAGATTTGAACATTTCCTAACTGAGAATGAAGAAAATAGAGTTGCGATGATATTCATAAGAATGTTATAACCAATTAAGTGTATTAGACATAAATATAATACAGAGTAACATTCAATACATTATGAAGATTAAATACACATGATATATTCAAAATTTGGGTCCCCAATTGTATTAACTTATCATGTTCTTCTCACAGCATGAGTCACATATACAAGTAATCAAAGGTTGCTTCCCAACACCTATGAGACAAGATTATCTTAGTACCTTGCTCTTTCCAACTCTACAATAATACAAAAGTCTATTACATTGACATTCTGGTTCTTACCCAAATCTCAAGACTCAACTAATCTAACAATAGGAAGATAGCAACAATGACTCTAGCCACCCTGACAATCCCAGCCCAACCTTAATAACATATATCCTAACAACAACAACCTTTTACAATCATATCACTCTTATATATATAATATGATCTTGATTTTGTTGGTTGAGAACCTGAGAGTTATCTCTTCTTATTGTCTTGTTGCAACTTCTTTCTTCAAAACGGATGTTGCATTGTCCTTCTAACCGTTTTATATTTATTCATTTAGTCCTATGTCCAGCTCTTTAGCATCTTGCACAACTTTTGTTCACCAAAATGAAGTTGCCGCGTAACTTGCACAACTTATATTTATCAAAATGAAGGGCCCAACATTACCGATCCATAAATAAAATCACAGTTAGGAACCAATACCTAATTCCTTGAATTGATGATCTCCTTGACTAGCTTAAGGGGGGGAAATACTTCACTAAGAATGATTTGAAGTTTGGATACCACTAGGTCCCAATAGAGTAGACCAATGTATGGAAGACTGCCTTCATGTCCAAAGACGGTATTTTTGAATGGTTGGCCATGCCCTTTGGATTGAAAAATTCCTCTGCAAATTTCATGAGGATCATGGATGATATCTTGCAACCTTTCACCAATTATTTTGTGGTGGTGTATTTGGATGACATCCTCATCTTCAACAAGATTTGAGCAAAGCACTTGCAACATATTCAACAGGTTCTACACACTCTAGGACATCACAATATATATGTAAATTTAGAAAAACTATCCTTCAGCATGAATAAGGTCCAGTACCTAGGCTACATTGTTGATGAACAAGGGGTCCATGTTGATCTAATAAATATCTAGGTCATTCGTAATTGGCCAACCCCGAACACACTCACTGAGCTTCAGATATTCTTAGGCCTTGCCAATTTCTATCATAGGTTCGTGTTGGTATTCTCCCACATTGTAAGGGCCTTCATCCAAATAACCAGGGGTGGTGGAAAGGAAAAGCTTGTGTGGGATCTGTTTGATGATTTGAAGCAACACTTGTGCTCAGACCTAGTGCTCTCATTACCTGACCTAAAACCACCTTTTGAGATCGAAAAAGATGCTTGTGACTATGTTGTGGGTTCAGTTCTCACTTAGCATGGACATCCTATGGCCTATCATAGTGAGACACTATCTGATAACATTCGTAAGTACCCCACTTACGACAAAGAAATGTAATCCATTGTACAATCCTGCCACCAGTGGACGAATTACATTCTCGGGAAGGAGACAATCATCCAAACTTATCATAAGCCCCTATAGTTCATGTAGACACAAGGAAAATTGCAGAATGACCTCCATCATAATTGGTCCACATACTTGCAACAGTTCCATCTCAACATTAAGTATAAGATAAGGAGCACCAACTGCATCATTGACTACCTCAGTCACCCTCCAGTTGTTTCACTAACCAAGGTGTTACACTCTTGCGGACATGAGACCTATGGATGGACCTAAATCTACAAGAGAGATCCTAACTATGCCACTACCTACCATATGTTGGACACAAACATAACTATCACTGATTTCCATCTTCATGATGGGTTGTTGTTCCATCTAGACCATCTATGTGTCCCATCAAGTGAGAAAGAGAATATGAATTGGGAAGCTCACTACAGTTGGGTGGAAGGACACTTGGGCGTAGAAAAGATAGTGGGCATGATGAAACAAGGTAGAAAAGATAGTGGGAATTATACAACCTGAGTGGGACTAATGGGTAAGAACATGTGTTTCCTCCTAAGAGGTCACATGTTCAAATCCAAAGGGGGGTAGGATATGTATACCTCCATAGACTTTACCAGTAAAATTGATGGGTGGAGGGGGTCTCATACACCAATTTGGTGTCTATCTTGGTCGTGGCCTTAAAAATAGATTATTACTATTATCATTAATATTGGTTGAAACTTCGACAAGATGTCAGCAAGTATATTAGGTCATGCACGACATGCACCATTGTCAAACCGACCATTATGAAACAAGGAATGTACACCCCTTTTCCTACTCCCAACATGCCCTGAGAATCCATATCGATGGACTATATGTCAGGCCTTCCTTCAACCAAGAAGGGAAATGACTGTGTTTTTTTTTATTGTTGATCGATTTTCCAAGATGAGAATTATGGTCACTTGCAAGAAGAGCAACACCGCGGAGGCCACTGCCAATATCTTCTTCAAATGAGTGGGAGTACATTTTGGGATACCACAAACCATCATCTAAAATTGATATAGTCAGTTCCTTAGCACATTCTAGTCCATCCTCGGGTCACGGATGAACACCAAGCTCACAAAATCTACGACCTTCCACCCCCAAACATATGGCCAAACAAATATATTCAATAGGATGATTGTGCATATATTGCACATGTACAATGCCAAGAATACGTGCACATGGGATGAAAGTCTTCCCTATGTTCATCATAGTTACAACAAATCCATACATAGCTCCATTGGCCACAACCCATTTCAAGTGGGGTTGGGATTTCAAACATTGAGTCCCATGGATGTTGCACTACCCCTTGCGTCCACACAAGCATAATTTTCTCATGCTCAAATCGAAGCCCTTAAATCCACCTGGTTCATTGAATGAATCCAACACATTCGCCAACAGGTTCATGATATTTTTTAGAAGTACAATACCAATTACAAGCAGTGCCATGATGAAAACTAGGTGCCACACAAGTTTCGAGTGGGAGATAAAGTTTGGTTGCATTTGTAGAAAGAACACCTTACAAGACCTCATTGGAATATTTGTCCACTCTGATATGGACCTTACACCATCACCAATAATGTGGGTGACAATTCTTTTGAGATCAACATTCCCCACTTCCTTGGCTTGCACCCCTTGTTTAAGTTGGACCTGCTTCAGCCATACTTTCCACCATTATTTGACACCTCAGAGATAACAGAACCATTGAAACCGACAGATCTCAAAACCGACTGTATGGAATAGGCATCCACTGATCAGATGATGTACACACAGGACATGGGTAATTTCCAATAAAATCTTCATCTTTATCATGTTGTCAAAGAGGGGCAACTCCTGCACCAAGGCAAGTGGCTCACTCGGGGCCAAATTCAACAAAACTTTCCTAATATGATGGGGGAACTCAATGCAATGTAGACCATTTATTCCTAAGGGGGGAGGATTGGTCTAGGTGGATATCGGTGCCCACCCACCTCTTCCAATAGGCTCACATACATTTTTCATCTTGGCAGGTTTTTTCTATCTTTTCAGTTCCTTAACTTCTGGGGTCGTTTTGCAGCCCTAAACAACGTTTTTTTGGCTCGCCACAGTCACAATGTAGACATAGTCAAAGTGTGACAACAAAAGGTGTATTCCTTGGATATACCTTTCCAAAGGGATATGTTGCACCTAAAATGGAGATCATCTGCAAAATTTATGACCTCGAGAAGTTGATGTACCAACTTACCCCATCGGGGCCCACATGACTTTTGGCACTTCATCTCCTAGGGTTAGGTTTTTGGATGTCTAGGGTTTTCTGATTTCTTCTTGATGCTAAAAATTATGGGAGTCCTCATTGTAATGTGCTCAAATGAATTTGCATAGCCTCCACATATCTTCTTAGAGATTAGCTACCACCATTCAAGAAAGAATGTTTCATTCTCCATTTTATAGTTTCATCATATTTCTTTATTGAATAGAAGTTAAGTTTCACTATATCTATGTTAGTGTTCTTTGTATATATTTTTTAATGTTATAGATATGTCTTTCATTTCATTCCATTCATAAATCTGGATCACTCTCCCATTGTGAGAAGACTAGTGGATGAAATTTTTGCTATACTTGAGAATGTTTTGTATCTCTCTCTCTTGCAAATGATTTTTGGTGTATCTCTTGATGAATGAATGAGATAAGGTGGTGTGCACCTTTGGGAGACTCTTTTTCTTTCTTATGGATGGTTTGTCTTGGTGAAACTAGGGTTTGATCTTACAAATTTCTTGGTTTTGGTAAGGAAAACCTACATTCTTCTTGCTCATTTCATGATATTGTTGGTTAAAACCCTAGGAGGAGTATAATTGCATACACCCTCCATCAAGTTATCTTCATTTGCTCGTTTATAAGTATTTTATTGCAAGGTATCTTAGAGGAGTACAAGGGTGTACACCCTCCTTGAACTACCTTGAGTTTGGTTTCAATCACCTGGGGAGTAAGAGGGTTTACACCCCTACGGATCTTGTTGATCTAACTTGTGTTTTAAAGAGTCCATTCACCCATTTTTTAAAAAGGCACTAATCTGAAATTTGCATTGGAGATATAAATTGTTTGCTTTGGTAAACATGATTTAATGAGATATTGATATTGTTTAAGTTGGAATATATTGTTGATGATTTGAGGTTTCAAAAAACTCTAGGGCATATTAGTCTTCTTAGTTGCTTGGGAGCTACAACTAAATTAAAGATACAATCATTAGAGCTATAACAAATATTCTTTTACTTTCTTATAACTCGCTTTTCAACCGTCAAAATTTGCTAATAATTTACCCCTACCATCTACTAATCTCAACGCATCTTTTGGGTGGATTACTTGTGATTTTTGGTGGATAATTTTTCTGTTGTAACAACTTGTTTTTTACAGACATAAGGCTGCAAATATATCTATGCAATACATGTTTTTTACAACATTTTTTCATTGCTAAAGTCTTGTGCTTTTATACTAGATTTATACTAGTGTTTAGCTAGCTTATCTCTTGCATCATTTGTTAGACTTTTAACATCTTTTTCAGCATCTCTAATAATCGTTTTTTTGTTGATATATATATTTAATGACTGCTGAAAATAGGGATATAAATATTAACTTGTTTTTCCACCTAACACATAGCTTGTATAATTATATTTTCTTGTGTCTCGAGCAAGTACAAACACTTTCCGCAGGTACTCAAAGACTTGGAAACCTTAAACCACTATCATGACTCATTTAAAAGCCACTTTACATTTAGAAAATTGATATAAAGGGGCATCCATTCATAAGTATCACTTTCCATATCATTTCCCCCTAGGGTCACCTGGGGTTCCCCCCTTGAGGTGATCACTTCACCTCTAAAGTGACTGGAGTACCTATATGAGGTGACAATGGGTAGGTATTCTCCTAGTTGTCTCCATCTTGTGGTTTGGTTTAGGCATTGCCCAACCTACAATTTGTGCGATAACATTTTGGCGTCATTGTCAGGGAGGATTTTGAATCCTCTTTTGTGTCTTGACAACACTTTGGCAAGATTTGATCCCAAATCCTTTACCTGTAGCTTGTATAGAGAATCCACTTGAAATAAGTTCCCCTTACACCCTTGATGAGATCTTTTTGAAGCTCATCTGGTGACTCCACCATCCCAAAACCCACCTTCCCTTCAGAATTTCTCCCTAGGGAGATTCAAACCTTCTAATGTCTACCGAAGACGACCTCCTTTCAAGTATCTCGTTGTCAAAACCGTTTTCCATGGTACCCTTCCCCTTGATCCAATGGATCACCCTTGGGAAAAATAACTCTATAAATGCTTAGACATGGCCGCCATTTCCAGATATCCCAACACAATGTTGAAAGAGTCTCATAAATGGTTTCCAAAGTTTCTAGGAAATAATGTGGTCATGGGTTGAGACATGGAAAATGTAGAAGTGGAACATGAGGATGTAGAAATGAAGCTAATTTACTCATCATTGACTGAGGATGCTCATATATGGTTCAGAGGAATCCATGATAATCACATAGCATCTTATGAAGACTTCACTAAGTTATTCAAGAACATATGGAAAATGAAGAAAGACAATGGAATGCTTGTAGCACAGTTCAATCAGATAAATTAGAAGGAGAATGAAACAATAAGTGAATTTGACAAAAGGTTCAACAAGTTGTACAGTCAAATCCCAACATACCTACACCCTAGAGATGCAACAATTTTTCTCCTTTACATGAATGATTTTGATGGGAAATTTTATTTAATATTAAAGGATAAGAATCCCACCACCTTGGCACATGCCAAAGAGTATAGTGCCGAAATTGAGGAAAATATTCTTGACTCAAAATTTGATCATTTTCAGTATCCTCGTGCCAAGGCGGAGACAAAGACTAAGGCTTCTAGTAGTATTTCTCCTGATCTAATTTCCCTCTTGACTCAAAATATAGATCAAATGAGTACTCAATTTGTCCAAGATCATAATCAAATCATGGTCCAATTAACCATTGTGGAAAAAAATCAATCGACCTCCAGAACTCGATTTGCTAGACAACAAAGAGATGCCACAGGTTGGAAACCAAGGCCTCAACAAGAGGAAAAGGCCATGGATACATTGAACCTGGTTGGAATGGTCAAAACAGAGAAGACACTATGGTGTTCTCCATGTAAATAACTTCATAGAGAGGATGAATTCCCATGATAAGATGAAAATTCTCCCGACAGTATGAACTTCATGGATATGATCTATAAATTCCAAGAGGAATAGGTCACACAAGAACATATTGATAATGCTTGAAGATAGGGGGAAAGAGAGGGAAGACTCTAGGTATTAAATCAATTAACTGATGATCAGAGAAAGTAACTGAGGAAGAGGGAATTTTTGACATACACTAGAAGAAATAAAGGTTCAATTCCTCTATCGCAACCTTCTTCTCCCCCTCAGCCAGAAGAAATCACTCCTCCTCCATATACAAAGAAGGTGGTCACACTTCTCCCACCTCCAGTACATGATTTTCTTCCAAATCCAAATCCAAATCCAACAAAATATGAGATTCAATTGAGCAGAGATGTTGCAACCATGTTTGGGAAGTTGAATATGATGGTCCATCTAATAGAAATGTGCAAAATTCCTTCCGTGATGAGGGAAATATTGAAGTTATTATAGGTACCAACCTAGAAGGAGGATCATCCAATCATTTTGAACACCATGTACCTTGATCGACAAAGGGACAACAACCCTCCTTTCTATCTTTCCTTGGGCATGAATGGCCTCCTCCTAAACAATTGTATGTTGGATTCTGGGGAATTAGTAAATGTCATGTCTTTGAAGGTGATGGAACAATTTGGCTTGAAGACAACTTGACCATATGGAAATGTGTGTGGAATTGATTCTAAGAAGGTCAAGTTTTATGGATTATGTGAGAATGTTGAGGTCTTCCTGATTGATTTTCTGCAAATCAACTTACTTATGAAAATAGTAGTGATTGATGTCTCAGATGCTTGGGGGATTCTCTTATCGAGGAGTTGGTCTTCCTCCCTTGGAGTTTTCCTTAGAATGGATCTTACCCATACACACATTCCCATGGAGGATGGCACCTTTTAGGTATTATATAGTCGAGAGCGAGCCGACAAGCATGTGATAGACCCCATCGGTCCTGATTATACAAGTGAGGGTGAGTTTGATGAGGTGATATACACCATTGAGTATGACCCATGAGACTTAACTTTCATGCAGGAGGACTGCATAGATATTCTACTCCCAAGGACAGATGAGTACAAATAAAATCTTTCAAATTTCCAAGGGAAAGAGTCAGGGTTTATCTAAATATTGAAGAAAGAAGATAATAAGGGAAAAGAACATGAAGAAGCCATCACAAAAGAAGTCAACATAGGACCTCCTTCCTACCCTTACATCGAGAATATACCTTACATCAACTTAAGTGAAGGAATTCTTGCATTCATGTGGGACAAGAAGAAGGGAAAGCCTAAATATGACCAGAAGGATGACAACACTTGGATTGGCCCTGACATCGTTGAGAAGAAGTCTGAGAAAGAGAAGTATTATCTGACATCTTTAGATTGGAGAAATATGCCATTACCAGTGGATGGGTCTCTTCTCTATCCCTACATTCAGGGAACTTGACTTCTTTAGGGATTTGGCCCCAAGTAAGTAGGTAGGTCATTTTTATTTCCTTCATTTTCATATTGATTGCTAATGGTAGTTTAGCTACATTTGATGTTTCATTTTTATCTACTTGCATATTTATTTCATGTTTGGCTTAGATTAAAAAAAAATGATAAAATTTTATTTTCTATATTAGTTGTCATTTTTTGTTTTGATATATATGGATGAAGGGTGATAAAACCACCCTGGATTTTACGATTTTATGTTTCAGTGTAGGCATAGGTCCACTAGGATATGTTGTGGTTCTCATGAACTTTACGACGAGTACATATACCCAAGTAGGAGATAGATTATATCCCCAACTCCTAGGGAAAACTAAGGAGATGAGGTATTGAGGCTCTCGCGTTGCAGACACAGAGTATTGACAAACAACCTGACCAACAATATCCACTTGCACAGACATAGACCCAAATCAACACCACATTTCCAGGTTCATCACGGCAGTATCCACCACATTAGTTGGCCTCTAGAAGACATTGGATCTTTCTCCATGAAGTACAAGTCAGGTATTATGGTGAGTGTCATTTCAATATTTGAGGCATTTGAGTTTGTTGCATCTATTAATGATTTTGATTATGTAACATTTTCTTGGAAATTATTATATTTTCCATGTTTCACTTTGGTGGTTGACATTGTGCCCCAGTAATTAGGTCACCCTTGGGGATAATTTTACTATTGTGGGATCCTCTTGACAAGTCATTGTTCCATTCTCAATGATACTTGTCATTTTCTACACTTCATCCCCTCATCTCATTAACTTTTGGGATCTTTCATTGTACTGACACAAGGATGGGTTGTATTTTATTTCATTGTAAGAAGGGGTTGAAGGCTCAAAGACTTGTAGCTGGAAAAAGATAAAATCCAATCATTGACATTATATATGCTTGTTGGCACAGGGGAAGACCCAGGGTTCAGCTCTAAGAGTGCACCAACAAGCCCTAACTACTGGCCCTTTCGGCAACACTTGCAAAACAAATGCAGTCTCACCTGAAGCAACTATGGGGGGGTTGCAGGACAAAGGTGTCTACAACCAAGGGGAATATCAAGTGGATCTAATACTAGAACAATACAACATTTATATATCTCTTACCATCTTAACTCTAGTCCACACAACTACCTATCAGATCTAACACAGTAATGCAGTAACAGTACATCAAAGGGCCAAGAACATATCATCAATCACACACAACACAAAATATATGTGGTTCACCCTCTCCCCAGGGATACATCCACAAAACTATGCTTATAATATATTAAGATGAAGCATACATTTCTTGTCTGCGCTCTCAGCTAGCAGATCTTCTCTCTTCTCCTTGCCATCTCTCCCCTCCTTGTGCACCCAACTACAGGGTTGATCTTCACACCCAGCTGAAGATCTTACAATACAGAAGGCTCTCATACTCAACACTTCTTTCTCCCTCGATATTACTCACTCAATCACACAACAATAATCATAACACCAACAATAGTAACAACAACCCATCCCAGGTCCTTTAGACCTCTATTTATATGTTACAATCACTCATCGACCTCCTTAGGCCGAAAACTAAGTGTCAAAACCCTAGATACCAAAACCCTAGGTGTCTAAAACCCTAGGTCAACTTGACCCGCATTTTCAGGGCTTCACCAGCCTGTCTTTCCTTCCTTCTCACACGATGCTCCAAAGCATCCAACAATGGATTTTTCCTCTTGCTGAGTTGTCCAAGATCCATATTTCTTGTTGATATGTCATCCTCGATCTCCTTGTCCAACGACTTGCTTTATTTTACTTCACTCTGTCTTTTCTTCTCTTTTGCTCACTTCGACCCAGTAACAATCGCTCTATCTTCCGCGCAGTTTGAATTTTTCCTTTTCTTCCTTGCTCTTCGCTCACTTTCATAACCAAGGGCCAACTGGCCCCCAACACTCACCTGTGACTCATCCCGAGGCACTTCAGATCTGACCTTTCTATTTTAATTCAACTTCAGACTATGTAGTGCAGCCTTTGATTTCTTCTCTATGCCTCCTCTCCTTCCTTGTCCAGACTATCTTTTCTGTGTCTGGTACCCAGTTTCAACTGCACCTGGTAGCTAGACCCTTTTCCTCAAGCTTTTTCTGAGATCTGCGAGGTAGTTGGTTGTCATAATACAACTTCAGTCGACTCCCATTCACTAATCCTTCCTTCCATTCTCCCTTCAAAGTCTTCAACTACGCAACTCCTCCTTCTGTAACATAGGTGGCCTCATAAGGCCTGAGCCAATGCATTCTGAACTTCCCAGGATGTTTGACGAACTTATTGTCATATACCAATACCAGATCACCTTGCTTAAATTCCTTCTTCTTAATGTGTCTGTCATGGTAGGCCTTCTCTCTTTCCTTCTGTACCTGCTGATGGAATATTGCAATAAATCTATCTTCTTCTAGTTCAACCAACTATGCAAGCCTTTCTCGAACAATGCCAGTGTTGTCCATATCTGTAAAGGCAACAATTCTTAAGATTGGTACCAAGTATTCCATGGGGGAAACGACTTCAAGACCATACACCAATTTAAAGGGGCTCTTCATTGTTAGCTTCTTGCAAGTGGTTCTATAGGCCCATAATATTGTTGGTACTCTTAAATCCCAGTCATCTTTATTAACACTACAAATCTTCGTCAGCGTTGTCTCCAAGATTTTGTTGAATGCTTCCACTATCCCATTTTCTTGTGGATGGTAGGGTGTGCTCTTTTGATGGTGGACTGAAAATTCCTCAGTCAGGGCTTCAACTATTTTATTTATGAAATGTGTTCCTTGATCGCTCATAATAATATTTGGGCATCCAAACCTGGTTATGATGTCATCAAATATGAAGCACACAACTGTAGTTGCACTACAATCCTTAACTATTCTTAGTTCAGCCCATCTGGTCAAGTATTATGTCACAGTAATGATGTACCTTTCTCCTGTGTGCTTTCCTGGTGGGTTTATAGGTCCCACGAAGTCAATGGACCATTTCTTAAATGCTTGTAGGGTCAGTTGTGGTGCTAAAGGAATTTCATATCTTCTGGACGGTTTCCCAACTCTTTGGCATACATCGCAGGCTCTGTAATAGTATTTAGCATCTTTGTGTAAGGTAGGCCACCAAAGGCTAGCTCTAAAAACCTTTTGCGCAGTTTCTTTCCCTGCATATTGTCCTCCTACGATGCCTTCATGTGATTCTTCTAGAATCAATGGTCGCTCTGCCTCCATAACACACCTTCTCAATATCTCATCAGGTCCCATTTTGTATAGTTTTCCCGCTATAAGTGAAAAATCTACAGCACACACTACCAGTTGTTTCTTCTAGATGATTGTATATTCAGTAGGTGCCATTCCTATTGACAGGAACTGGACTATCTCAGTGAAGTGGTCATCAATCCTTCTAATGGATAGTAGTTGTGCATATGGAAGTGTGTCCTCCAAAGTAGTGGGTTCTTCTCCATGTTCTAACCTCGACAAGTGGTCAACACATTTGTTCATTCTTTCTGGTTTAACTACAATCTCAAAGTCATATTCATGAAATAACAGTAGGCATCTGCATATTCTCCCCCCCAACACTGGCTTGTTGATTAGGTATTTCATCATGGAGTGATCAGTAAACATTTTAAATTGTCCTCCCAACAAGTAGTGGAAACATTTCTCCAGTGCATACACCATAGCTAACCCTTCTCTTTCAGTGGTAGTGTAATTAATCTCATTTGTGGATAGTTTCCTGCTAGCAAAATCTAACGGATGGTTAATATCTCCTTCCCTAGGTTGTGCTAACACTGATCCTAAGGAAGTAGAAGACGCATCGACATGCACATGAAACTCCTTTCTCCAATATGGGAAAACCAAAATAGGCACAGTAACCATTTTTTGTTTCAGTGTGTCGAAGCTCTACTGACATTCTTCTATCCAGTGAAATTGACAGTCCTTCTTCAAAATCTTCTCCATGGGTGCTGTAATCTGGGCATATACTTTAATGAACTTCTTGTAATATCCTGTATGTCCCAGCGCAGTGCGCAGGTGTTTGATTGAAGTAGGAGGGGTTAGATAAACTATAATAGCAATTTTAGATGGATCTACCAGCAATCCCTGCATGCATACAATATGACATGACAACACTCCAAATGGCGAGAAGAAGATGCATTTCTTTAAATTCAAGGCAATTTGACACTGCTTGCATTTGTCCAACATTAGCCTTAGAAATTCAATATGATTTTTCAATAAACTAAAAGAAGTCCAATCATCAAAATATGCTTCTAGAAATTTATGAAGAAACTCCTTGAATGCTTCGACCACCACCCTGGAAAAGATGGCTGGGGAATTCCTCAATCCAAATGGCATCATTGTATACTGGTAGGATCCCCATTCTATTGCAAATGTGGTCTTATGGCGATCTTCCTTGGCAATTTGTATCTGATGGTATCTTGAAAATCCATCTTTAAAAGAATATACCTCCTGGCCTCCCACATTATATAACACTTCGCCAGTGAATGGTGTAGGGAAGGGGTCATGCAAACAGGCATCATTCAGCTTCCTGAGATCTACGCAGATCCTGATCCCTCATGTCTTCTTGTCTTGCACCACCATAGGGCTAATCCACTCTGATTCTTCGACAGGTTCTATAATTCCTCCTTCCAACATTCTGTCGAGCTCAATATTCACTTTATCCTTATATTTAGGGTTCAATATATAGGGTCTTTTCTTGACTGGTCTTGCATCTTGTTTCAAAGGGATTCTCATCTCTCCCATAGGCCCTTTAATTCCCTTCATATCAGTAAACTTGGTCAGAAACAAGTCCTGATATTCATGCAGTAACTTTGTTATCTTGTCAATAGTAGCAGCATCCCAATAATCTCCAACATTTGCAAGATTCAGTGTCTTCTTTGTTCCAATGTTGACCTTCTTAATCTTGAATGGTTGTCCAATAAATGGTAGCTCAACTCCTGGTCCCTCCACATCTCTCTGGCCTTCTCTTTCAGCAATGTTCACCTTCCTAGGATCATCGTCTTCATCAGCATTGATGTTGTAACATCCTTGTAGTTTCTGGAGAGGCGCATTCTATTCATCCTCTTCTTTTTATAAAGGGGGGCTAGAGGCCTCCTCAAATAATTTATGTCTTACAATATGTAATGCTTGACATACTGAAGGATATTGACTTTCAAATAAGAAGGTGGTTACAAATTTTTGAGTCATACCTTCCCAATCTGCAATGATGAGGCACAACTCCGCTTGAAGGTACCAGTTGATAGGGGTTTTGTCTAGTGTGTTAATGAATTTGTGCACCCACTGCTCTTGAGGAATAGTTCTCCATACTTCCTTGCAACTTCACACATGGTCCTTTGGGCAACTTTGACCTATGTACCAAACTTTGCAGCCTTCTACTTGTGCTAAGAACCGAGCGATCATCAGGGTACGACATTGTACCCATTCTGTAATGTTGTTTTTGTGTGTCCCCCACCATCTTCCTGGTGTTGCTTTCAAGGCCTCATCCATTGCCAATAATATCTTTTGTGTTGGTACACTTTCTTCGAATTTCGACAAGAAGGTTTCTAAAGGATTTAGACCATCAAAAGTGGTTAAGTTACTTACTGTTGTGCCGATCCAATGAACTTATCTGGTTAATCTAGCACATCTCCTTGTATATACTTCATACATTTTGTTCTTCCATTTCTCCAGTGCTTCTTCTAAATCTGAAGAACGTGCGTTGTCACTTTTCCATCTTAGGTTTCCATTAGCCGTCGGATTAATGTAATCATGTTGTCTAGTTATTAGTTTGTATATTTTTTCTAGTTCATATGCGTGGCCTTCTTCTCTGATGGGTTATGTGTATCATTGACCTTCATCTGGATCTAAAGGTGTAATGACCCTAAGGCCATCTCTTTCAAACATCATACATATTTTCTTTAATCAATCACAGTGGAATTATTGAAAGCCCAATCAATTCCTAATAGTGTAGGGTAAGGGTAGCTATCATCAACTATCTCAATTACCTCAAAATCTGCAAACGTTCTTACTCCGTCAATGTCCACAGAGACATGTTCCAATCTTCCAAAGGGGCTTACAGCTTGTTGATTATCCATACTAAGTCTGATAGGGGAATATATCAACCACGGTTTTCCCATCAGTGCCCAGGTTTGCTTCATCATGACATTGACCTCCGACCCTAAGTCGAGGACCACATAGTCTATATCATATTCTCCTATCTGAGCATTCAAGTGTAGTTCCTTATTTGTCCTTCTCTTCTTGGATAGTTGATGTACCTCTTTATTCAGTAATGGATCTATCCTTCCTATATCATACTGTCTAATTAAATTTTGTAGCTCTTGTACGACGATCTCATCCAGAATCAACTTAATACAAGTATATAAAAATTCCATGAGATATCTTACCTGTTGTCCTTCTTTTGGTGAAGCAAATTGATCGAATTCCAGAGGCATTCCATATTCTCTTACTTTTGGCCATGTATTTGATGAAGAACCTTGGTTTCCTTTGAGCTCTTTTCTTGCCTCCTCAAAAAATTGTCTTTCTTTCTTTGTGTCAAAATTTTGGGTCTTCTCTGTAGCTTTCCTGACTCTCGAGTCTTCTGTAGTCTTTCCTTTGGTCAGTCTATCTTCTCCTGTAACAACGCCTCCTATAGTGATAACAACGAATTTAGGGTATTCTCTGCAAGGTTCAACATATATCAGTTGCACTTGCAGGTTCTGTTGAGGTCCTTGTCTTTCCTGAAGCTTAGCTAGAAGCATAGGACAATCCTCTATAACTTGTTTGAAGGAACTGCAGTAGTTGCAAGTAGTGCAAGGGTTTTGGTAGTCCCTTGATAAGTGTCCTGTTTGTGCATAGTTGTAACAAATGATCTATCATCGACCTCAAACCATACCTCCTCCTCGTCCTCTTCATCTGAATCCATCACGAGGATTGAAGTTTCCTCTCCCAGGGGAGTTATACTGCGTAGTGTTTCCTTCTTGTGGTACTTCACCTTGAATTTTGTATATGTCTCTTGACCTTTCATGCATGAGGTCATAAACCCTACAATCCCTATCATCGTTCCCTATGGACTTACTGAACGTGAAATACAAATTTTTGGGTGTCTGAACATATTTTTTCATGTAATAGCACTCACCAGGGCGATGTCTATTTCTGCATACCTCGCACCAGGGTAGGGTGACCTGGTTCAAACGGCTCGGAGATCCAGAGGCCAATTATTCATGAAATAGAGGACAATGTTCCTTGTCATGGCCTTATGATCTCCATCTGGCACACTAGATGTCTTCTCTTTTATCTTTTCCCTTGTCTTTCTTCATATCTTCGACCTACGGAGACAAACTAGTTAGCTGACTCAATATTTAACTCATACCTGAGCTGGATTCTCCCATAGGGGCTGATTCTAACTTCATGGTGATATCCAATACCTTAGCCTATGAAGAAATCTTTTGTTGCATCATAGGAACTCTGATGTGTGGTAAGAGGGAAGCAATGAACCATTCTTTGTTCTGCTCATCTAGGATCTGAAAAGTCAATCGGCCTATTAAGGTCTTGAACCTCTAATTGAATTCCCAAACAGGTTCAGCTACCTTCTGCTTGATCTCTTTCAACTCTATAATACATTGTGACTCCGAATTGGGTTTCTTGAACTCTGCAATCAATGCATTCTTGATCTCATTCAGCGACTTAGGCTGTGAAAGTCATTGTACAAGCTTCATGTACCAACTTAGTGCGCTATCCCTTAGGGTAGTACTAAAATGAGTTCTTTTGACAGATTTGTCGGTGACATTATTAATATTCCATACGACTTCACATAGGAACCAGTGATGATCAGGGTCTTCAAATCCATCTCCCCTAAAAATAGGGAGCCTCATCTCATCTTCCATAGATCTTCCTAGGGTTCCTGACTGAGTATGTGGTGGACTACTAGTGACAGTGCTCTGAATGATCTGGTGGCTTGGATTACTTTGATTGATTAATGCTACTGAATCAATAAGAGGGATAATAGTACTTACTTCAGCAGTCTGCGTAGTTCCTAAAGTTTCTGGCTCTTCCTGGCGAGGTTCTTCAACTTTCCCTTCCTCGGTCCTATTGGGTTTTGAATGATCTTCATCCGTCAGATCTGCCTCTTCTCCAATATAGAAACCCTCGTCCCCATATTTATTCTTAAACAGGTTCGTAAAATGAACTTCTCTGAATTCTCTCCCACTGCGCGTATGTCTAGCCTCTGTGTCGTTGTCACTGTCTGAATTCTTGAAAATTAGATTTTTCAAATCCGACCAATCTACTGTATATTCAATATGTTCCTTTCATGCAATATCATCTTAATCCTCAGCTTCAAAAAATGTAAAAAATTTCCTCTGGGTCCCTTGAAGAAATATCTCTCGGCTTGGATATATGACTCTACTCTGTCAACAACAAACTCGGTGATGTACCCTCCAATGGTGGTATCAAACCAATGATCTACTACTCTTGACATGACGTTATCAATTCTCTTGACCTTATTGATCAGTTCCGATGTCCAAATCACAGGAGGTCTAGATCTGATCTCAAACTGGGTATCTGCTAACCTAGCTAACCACTCATATAGCTCCTGATGGATTCCTCCAAATAAAATATCATGTATATCAGTAAAGATATATCTTCCTAACCAATCCTCCATACTAAGATTAGGGTTCTTGTTATGGGCTTCAACGAAGTCTCTTTCTTGATCCTCTATCCACTTTTGAATTTTTGTCTTTGATTGAAACCACCTTGACATTCCCTCAAGAAGATTATTGTCCTGGCCACAGGACCATTTGTTGGCACAGGGGCAAACCCAGGTTTCAACTCCAAGAGCGCACCAACAAGCCCTAACTATTGGCCCTTTCAGAAACACCTACAAAGTAGATGCAGTCTCACCTGAAGAAACTATGGGGTGGTTGCAAGATAGAGGTGTCTACAACCAAGGGGAATATCAAGTGGATCTAATAATAGAACAATACAACATTTATATATCTCTTACCATCTTAACTATACTCCGCACAACTACCTATCAGATCTAACAAAGTAGTGCAATAATAGTACATCAAAGGGCCAAGAACACAACATCAATCACACACAACACAAAATATACGTGGTTCACCCTCACCCTAGGGATATGTCCACAGAACTGTGCTTATAATATATTAAGATGACGCATACAATTTTTGTTTGTGCTCTCAGCTAGTAGATATTCTCTCTTCTCCTCGTTATCTCTCCCTTCCCTACACACCCAGCTACAGGGTTGATCTTTGCACCTAGCTGAAGATATTACAATACAAAAGGCTCTCGTACTCAACACTTCTTTCTCACTCAATATTACTCACTCGATCACACAACAACAATAATAACACCAACAATAGTAACAACAACCCGTCCCATGTCCTTTAGACCTCTATTTATGCATTACAATCACTCACTGACATCCTTAGGCTAAAACCTAGGTGTCAAAACTCTAGATACCAAAACCTTAGGTGTCTAAAACCCTAGGTCAACTTGACCCAGGTTTTCAGGGCTTCGCCAGCCTGTCTTTCCTTCCTTCTCGAGCGGTGCTCCAAAGCATCCAACGGTGGCTTTTTCCTCTTGCTGAGTTGTCCATGATCCATCTTTCTTGTTGATCTGTCATCCTCGATCTCCTCGTCCAACGAATTGCTTCCTTTTACTTTGCTCCGTCTTTTCTGCTCTTTTGCTCACTTCGACCCAGTAACAGTCGTTGTGTCTTCCGCGCAGTTTTCATTTTTCCTTTTCTTCCTTTCTCTTTTCTCACTTTCATAACCAAGGGCCAACAATGCTCACCCAAGGATCCTGAGGACAATGAAATATCTCTCGTAAGAAACTGACGGGACCCATAAAAAATAACTAATGTAAAACGCCAACCAAGGAGGAGCATGTGTGGGCACTTTTTTTAATGCTCAGGTAGAATCCCCACACATGTTTTCAACTTGGGGAAGCATGATGTGACCAGGGTAGAGTCAAGGTGGGAATTTTTTTTCATTCTTAGGTAGAATCCCCGCCTTGGATTCAACCTGGAAACATCTTGAAAGAGGCAATAAATGGGCTTGGAAAAAGGTTGCTTTGAAAACAAAGGTACAACACACCCTCTACAAAGAAACCCATAAATGAGACACTACAACCCCTTGTATGTCATGAACTCCATGCCCAAAGGCCTTTCCCCCATCCATGTCACTTCATCCACATGTCTTATAGAGAGTTACCCTTGGGAAACACTCCTAAATTTGAGGTACAATTCACCCAATAGGTATCTTTGTCAACCCTCCCATACCTAAAATAAGAAACTTGCATAGGGTATTTAAGCACTCATTTATTTTGATCAGGTGATTTGGATGTACATGCTTAAATGGCTCTTTTACTGATTTGTTTTACTCATCATGATGCATTTTACTTGAGACCCTTGGAGGGCGTATTCATTGTCTTTGCAGGACCTAGTTGATGGACAATTTTGGAAGGAAAAGCATAGCTTGGGTTCCTTGGGGGCTTGAATCCCACAGGTTGGATGTGAGGGGCCACACACCAGATAAATATGATATTTGTTAAGCCCTAATATTGGCTCATTAACCCTTAATTGGGGCATATTAGATTAGTAATGTTATTTTATTTATGTCGGCTTGCTCATTAAACCTTAATTGGGGCATATTATATTAGTAAAGTTATTTTATTTAGGTCCTCTTTAGGCCATTAGTTGTAATTATACCTCCTAGTCTCCTATCTATACCAAGGAG
This sequence comes from Picea engelmannii, assembly GCA_009831015.1. Taxonomy (NCBI): domain Eukaryota; kingdom Viridiplantae; phylum Streptophyta; class Pinopsida; order Pinales; family Pinaceae; genus Picea; species Picea engelmannii. The sequence continues at coordinate 1,224,328 of ML776773.1, forward strand.
ACATTTTCATTTTGAATCATCTTGTACTTGAACATTTAAGTGGGGTAAAAGGAGGTTGCCCTCTCGAAGAGGCTTATTATATGAAATTATCTTTGTTTCAAGGCGTTGAGTACTTTTCCTGAGGTTTTTCCATGCTATATTGATGTTTGGTTCTTAACATATGGTGTCAGAGCTCAAGGTCTTGGGGTTTCGCTGCTACATCTGAGACACCGTGGAATTTTCGCTATAACTTTTTTTCTACAATGTTACAGAAGGAACCGCTTGGAGGGTATTTAGAAGATGGATCAAGGTATGTTGGGTCCAAAATTCAGCTCTTGAGGCCTTATAATTTCGGAGATACAACCTGTACAAGATAGGGTTCTGGAATCATCCTGAAATGAGTCATTGCGGAATTTTTTCTATAAAGAATTTTCTGTAATGTTTCAGACCCTGAAATCCGGAGGAAATTTACAGAAATTACTAAGGTATCTGTGGTAAAAATTTCAGCTTCGAGGTCATCTTAAATTTGTAGATACACCTTGTGTAAGATAGGGTATCTGACTAGTCCTATTGACTAGTCTCAAGAAGGTGTTCTAGGTAAAACAAGCATAACTTCTTTCTAGAGTATCCAAATTGAGTGGAACTGGTTTCATTGGATCATGGATAGTCTGTAGTATTTTTTGTGCGAGTTTTAGAATTTTATATCAATGATTTTGTGCGGGGAATTCTATACAAGTGAGATCTCCTGGAAAGGCCAAAAATCGGCAAGTTGTGAGGAAGTTACCGTAAATTCCACTTGGCACATCCAATTTTGATCAGACCTATGGAATTGCAGATAAAAAATATCAGAACTACCTAAAAGAAAGTTTCATACTCAGAAGGGCCAAAACTTGGGAGATAGAACAGAATAAATATTGTCTAGCAGAACCACCTCAAAATCAAGACTCAAAAGTGATATTTGGCCAACATGCCACCCAAAAAGGGACCGTCTACACCAAATAAGCCTCCAGAAAATCCTAATTGGACTCTTGATGAAGGTGAAGAAATGCGTAGGGACATAAATGATTTACAAAAGAAGACAGTAACCAAAGATGAACTACAAGAGATGATGGATTCAATGGAAGCTAGGTTGGATACTAAGATGGATTCAATGGAAGCTAAGATCATGGAAGTAATGAAAAATTCCGTAACAGAGAAGACACCCAAAAGTGAAAATGCATCCCATAAAATTCATGACGAGGACACAAGGAAGGTGAATCAATAATGGAGAAACTCCAACTTTGGTTTGAAGACCAACCACGTTCCCAAGATTGATATGAGGAAGTTTGATGGAAAGGACCCAATCACATGGATACTTCAGATGGAGCAATTCTTTGATCTCCATAATGTGCCACATACACA
>ML776773.1:1229402-1241082 GCA_009831015.1 Picea engelmannii
ATTGGGTATTTTTAAGACTACAACCATACAAACAGATGTCCCTCAATCAAGCCAAGAAGGATAATAAATTATCACCAAAGTACTATGGCCCTTATAAGGTATTGCAAAAGATTGGTACTATGGCATACAAATTGGAGTTGCCTACATCTTCATGAGTATACCCAATTTTCCATGTTTCATGCTTAAAAAAGGTTATAGGCGACAAGATCCCAGTTCAAACTATATTGTCAGAACTTGACGAGGAAGGAAAAATCATATTGGAGCCTGAAGCCATCACTGACACAAGAATTTGCCAACTGAGGAATAGATCCATTTCAGAGCATCTCATTAAATGGAGGAAACTATCGGTTGAAGATTCCACTTGGGAAGATGATTCTTTTATACAGAAGCATCCAGAGTTACTCAAGCATTGCGGACAACACTTGTCTCAAGGGAAGGGGCATGTTAAGCCCTAATATTGGCTCATTAACCCTTAATTGGGGCATATTAGATTAGTAATGTTATTTTATTTATGTCGACTTTCTCATTAACCCTTAATTGGGGCATATTAGATTAGTAATGTTATTTTATTTAGGTCAGCTTTAGGCCATTAGTTGTAATTATACCTCCTAGTCTCCTATATATACCAAGGAGACATTTTCATTTTGAATCATCTTGTACTTGAACATTTAAGTGGGGTAAAAGGAGGTTGCCCGCTCGAAGAGGCTTATTATCTGAAATTATCTCTGTTTCAAGGCGTTGAGTACTTTTCCTGAGGTTTTTCCATGCTATTGATGTTTAGTTCTTAACAATATTCTTGTGGAGTCCTAGATGAAACCTTGGAGGATCTCAACTAGCCCCTACAAGCCAAACGACTTTCCTTTGGAGGCTAAAACATCACCATAGGGATAGGGTTTGATGGTGATTGTCGAAACTTGACACATTTTGAGGTAGAGAGCCCTTGGATCATGGAGGAGAGACTTACCTTGAATACATTTGGCCTTTGGAGGCCTAGCACACTCATATCCAACCCAACGACTTGACTTAAAGGTGCCAAAACCTTGCCCCAAGAGGGTCACATCATGTTTCTAGGGTTTATCTTATGTGCAAATTATGAATTAAAAAATGTTATTATGGTGAAGGGGAAAGAGAAAGGGTTGTTGTCCCCTTATCTATTGGTTTACCCTTTGAATGTGGACAAATTTGTTTTAGAGGATTTGTATAAATAGAGATTGTTTCTATTTCATTTTGACATAGCTCTCCCATTGTGAGAAGAGTAGTGGCTGAAATTTTCAATATACTTGATAATTTTTTGTATCCCTCCCTCTTTCAAATTATTTTTGGTGTATCTATTGATGAATGGATGAGCTAAGGTGGTGCACACCTCTTGGATAATCTTGTTCTTACTTATGGATAGTTTTTCTTGGTGAAACTAGGGTTTGATCTTGCAACTTTCTTGTTTTTGGTAAGGAAAACCTGCATTATTCTTACTCATTTCATGATATTGTTGGTTAAAACCCTAGGAGGAGTATAATTGCATACAACCTCCATCAATTTCTCTTCATTTTCTAGTTTATAAGTCTTTTATTGCAAGGTATCTTGGAGGAGTACAAGGGTGTACACCCTCTTGATCTACCTTGAGTTTGGTTTACATGCCATAAGGAGTAAGAGGGTTTACAACCCTAGGGATCTTGTTGATTTAACTTGTGTTTTAAAGAGTCCATTCAACCATTTAAAAAAAAAATCACTAATCTGAAATTTGCATTGGAGATATAATTGTTTGCTTTGGTAAACATGATTTAACGAGATATTGATATTGTTTAAGTTGGAATCTATTGTTGATGCTTTGAGGTTGCAAAAACCTCTAGGGTGTCTTAGTCCGCTTATTCGCTTGGGAGATACAACTAAATTAAAGCTACAGCCATTAGGGCTGCAACAAATATTCTTTTACTTGCTTATAACTCACTTTTCAACCATCAAACGTTGCTAATAATTTACCCCTACCATCTACTAATATTAGCGTATATTTTGGGTGGATTACTTGTGATTTTTGGTGGTTGTTTTTTCTATTGTAACAAATCATTTTCTACATCCATAAGGCTGAAAATGTCTCTCTGCAATACTTGTTTCTTAAAGCCTTGTTTCATTGCTAAAGTCTTGTGCATTTATACTAGAGTTATACTAGTGTTTAGCTAGCTTATCTCTTGCATCATTTGTTAGAATTTTAACATCTTTTTCAACAGCTCTAATAATCATTTGTTCACTGAGATATATATTCGTTGACTGCTGAAAATAGGGACATCGATATTAACTTGATTTTCCATCTAAAATATAGCTTGTATACTTGGCCTTTCAAGTGTCTCGAGCATGTACAAACACTTTCTGCAGGTACTCAAAGACTTGGAAACCTTAAACCACTATTGAGACTCATTTCCAAGCCAATTTCCATTTAGAAACTTTACCTATATCAGAATCCATTCATAAGTATCACTTTCCATCTCATTTCCCCCTAAGTTCACCTGGGATTCCCCCCTTGAGGTGATCACTTCACCTCTAAAGTGATGGGAGTACCTATCTGAGGTGATAGTGGGTAAGTATTCTCCTATTTGTCTCCATCTTGTGGTTTGGTTCAAGATTTTCCCAACTTACAGTTTTTGTGATAACACTTCCCAACCCAAGGAATGTATCCCTTCACTTCTCTTAGCCCATCGGGCATCCCATTCGTTTACCAGAGTCTCTCTAGCATAGGTAACTAGGAATCTATCTACTGGGAACTCAAGGTAACTCATTGCCAAGAAAACTACCAGCAACAATAGGAACACTTGTTGTTACAATGAAACTCACACAAGATTTCACTTGTCAGTCCAAGCAACCTGACTCTTAAATATTCAGCTCTAAATCACTCCAAACGCCCCAACATGCTCCAGAATTTTCCCATCCTTCTTTCCCTATCTCCAATGCTCTTTTGTGTCTACTCTCCACTTGTTGTTAATGTAAAACTCTGTTGGAATATTCAACAATAATGAGAGGGGGAGTGAATCGATATTTCATTGATTTTAATCACTCTTTCTCTTTAGTATTTTAACTAATTATCGCATAATTAATCATAAGAAATGAAAATAATTAGATTTACCAACAAAGTTCAACACAAAGACACAATACACATATATTTTATGTGGGAACCCAATAAGGGAGGAAACCACAAACATTTTTCTTACATTTAAAATGAATTACATTCTATATAGGCTCCAACTTGTGAGGGACACCAATCCCTTCAATAAGCACCTACTTACAAATTAATCTAAAAGTCACTTATTATCACATAAACTTGTCAGATTCCTGTGGGTTTTTGGTTTCTACCTACGTCTATATTATTTCATGTCTTTCCCCCCTTTCACAGACCCAATCTTAAGTTTTCCCTCTCAACTTGTATTTTTTCTTTTGGTAACCTTCACCTGTTTGATCGACCTATTTTCCCTAAGGTTGATCAATTCCCTCCTTTCCTCTGTCACCGACCCTTTTTCTTTCATGATCCCTCATCCAGTCGTCAAAATATTTGTTTATAGAGGCTGTAGCCATAAGCACAAAGCACAAGACTCATAGCGGTCTGATATGAACTTGAATCAAATGAGCGTGCAAGTGTAGTATTTCAACGGTGAATGATAATCATTGGAATCAAAAGTTTGGATCGTTGTTAAAGTTATTTGTAAAATATTCGAACCCCCGAAATCCAAAATTAGTAGGAGCCGTCTGATCTAGCAGGATGCGGGGAACCAGATCTGAGATGCGGAGAAAGTCATTTCTGGAAAACTGAAGTGAGGAATGCGTGGATTTCCCGAGTTCTAAAATGTCGAAGACTACTCGAAGTCCCAAAATGTCGATATACATCTAGGTCATCCGATTCAAAGAGACGTGTGTCATCTAATCTGATAAATCGTGATTTCACAACTCTGAGGTTTTAGCATGGAGCACAATATAGATTCGCGAAATGCGGAGTCCCGAAACATGAAGTCATGAAACGCAGAGTCGTGAAGCGCCCTGGATTTGGGTCCATGATCACATCCCATGGTTATATGGGGAGAAAGTCCATAAAAAAGGGTAAGCTCCTTTCGAGCGGTGGGTGGCTGAGGTTTTCGAGCAAGCATCCTGGTCGTGAAATTCAAAGAAAATCCTACCCTTGCTCTGGATGGGCTATTTCGTAGATTCAAGCATCGGGATATTTGGAATAAAGTGGAGTGAAGACTCCCAAAATGCGCAGTTCCTAAATTTCACATAGGAGCCCTAGGTCATGATCCAAGGTTGCATGAAGCGATGGAGAAAAGTTATGCTAAGGACAAAAGCGTCTGTATTGTTAACTAGGGAGGATGTGCGTGGTCTTGAGGCACCGAGGTTGACTTGAAGGAGGTGTGAACATCTCCTGGAACATTCATGGTGTCAATTTTTATCCCGATCCCGATGAAAGTAGTTAATGAAAATGGGGATGGTGGTTGAAACTTCTTCTCACCCTATAAATGGAGAGCATAGAAGGATGGCCATGGAGCCAGACTATCAGCCCAAAGTTTCCCTGTCAACAAATTCTCCTGCAAATCCCATAATGATCTGAGATCGCGTCTCACAGAAGGATGCAAGTGCAGACTAGCAGGAGAGATGCAGAGGAAAAGATTTGATTGCTATATCCAGGTCACACTCCTGGCGGTGGAAAGTTGTTATGAGTATAAATACTTTGTTTTGATATTTTGTTAAGGTCGATGGTTGAGCTACACTCCCGATTTGTAAATTTTTAATGAAGCCTTTGGTTCTCTAGTTATGTATGGCCATTTGAGACTTCTTGTTCAATGAAAACCAGTTTTATTTTAATCTCTTTTGCTTCTGATACTAAATTCTTGGGCATGGATGATCCAGTTGAGTTGTGATAATTGTATCATAATGTATGTTTGATTGCAGTATTGTTATGGCATTTTCAGTTTCCCGAGCCTTTGGATTCAAGAGAATCTTGTATTTGAAGTTTTTCCTCATTAGGATGCTGGAAGACTGGATGTCCATAGCAGACCCCTACATTTTCTCCTCAAGTTCTTCATCCTACTCACCCTTACTACAACTTACTCACTGAAGTTAGATCAATACCTCATCTGCATGTGCATACTGGCCCAGTTTTCTGATGTTAAAGCGATATAATGTTGAGTCTGTGTCCATTGGACCCTCAAATTTATTCATAGTGACATAAAACTGATGGGTATTGGGCTTACCTTTGTCGCAATCTAGAGGTGACTTTTAGAGTTAATAGAACTCACTTGTTTATAAAATGAGGACATCATGTTGGAGTTACTTCACACACACCTAGGATTTATTTTTCCTAAGGTTATTCCTTGTTTATTACTCATAATTAGTCATTATCCAGTCTCCTATATTTTAGGGGAGAATATTCCACCTAGAGAATAATCTCTTTCAGTTGACACTTCAGTTTGAATAGTTGAGTTGAGTTTAGATGTTGCATTGGTTTTGTCACCATGCAACATTGGGATCATCACCAACTCAATACTCTTTGTTCAATCAATTAACTGAAGACTAGTTGACTAATTAACTCAGCTAGGTGGCAGTTCACTCCCGTAACTGCCTAAGAGACTGACTAGGTGGCAATTTACTCTTGTAACTGTTGGTGTGTGTTCAGATCAATCTAGAACACCACTATGGATCATTAGTTACTCATTTATTCTATATATATTGTAAATTATTCACTCTTTGAGTGTGGAATACGGTTAATGAGAATTCCTCCATTCTTTCTATCTTGCTTCTTCTTTCTCAATTTCTCTCTGCAAATGTGTGTAGTAATTTCTAGCTAGATCTATTCTGTGCAGGTTCAACACATTTACATGGTATCAGAGCCGACGGACTGCTAAGCAAAAGCTACACCAAAATTTTTTGTAGGTACAAAAGATTGAAGACAACAAAAAGATGGATTATTCGTCGAAAATACTTCTCACACGTCATAACTATTTGGAATGGAAGCCAAAAAATATTCTTCATCTTAGATGCAAAGGCTTGTACCAAATAACTATGGAAATGGAAGTAGATCCTTATTATGTCGATGAGAAAAATGACTTTCTCAATAGACAAGATATGTCCATAGGAAGTATTTCTCCCGAACTTTTCCATCAAGTATATGAAGAATCACAAGGATCAACTCCAAATAAATTATGGACCAGATTGGAGGTTCTATTTGGTAATAAATAATATTGTGAATATTTCATGCACGAGGTCGAACAGATAGAGCCAGAAGAGAAGCCATCAGAAGATCAAGGCTCTTATTATGAAGAGTCTTCGACAAAAGTATTTGCAGAATTTTGTATTCCATTAATTGAAGATGATGTCTACTCCATTTCATATTTGTTTTCTGAAATTCATGTGGAATATGTATGGCATGCATCTCAGGAGTCACATCCATACACGTTTGCATGCACCATGCATAAATCTCAGGAGACAAAAAGGGAGATGTGCACATCAGACTCCATTCTAATATTTTATGAGCACAATTTGTAGAAACAAATTGGATATTTGAATTCCTCTCGGGAAAATATCCAATTTCAAGAAAAAAATCATCTAAAACGGAGTCTGGAAAGTGAAGTTATGATCGTTTTAAAATCAACAAAATTTCAACATTTTTCTGGAAACGGTCGTACGGTTTTCAAAATTTCATCCAAAATTTATTTGGATATTATTCATTACAAGAAGATAAAGTGGATATGTGTGGAAATATAAATGATTCATATACTTCATCATATAAGTGCAGACATCTACATCTTCAACAAAATATTCAAAGAGCACAAACTTGCACAATTGCGAGGTCTTCTTGGAAGTGAAGGACATGGTTGCTTAGCAACTGCCTTTTGTTCCGTATCATTTTTTATTTTATGCATTGTAATTTGAGGGAGGGTTTTGTTCCCATGAGGTTTTCCCTCTTTCCTCGTTTAGTTCAGTGTATCTTTTGTATTTGGGTACCTAAGATGGCCTCGTAGCCGGGACCCATTCTTTATTTTTACCATAGTGATGTTCAGGGGGGGTGTTGGAGTTACTTCACACACACCTAGGATTTATTTTTCCTAAGTTTATTCCTTGTTTATTAGTCATAATTAGTCATTATCCAGTCTCATATATTTTAGGGGAGAATATTCCACCTAGAGAATATTCTCTTTCAGTTGACACTTCAGTTTGACTAGTTGAGTTGAGTTTAGATGTTGCATTGGTTTTGTCACCATGCAACATTGGGATCATCACCAACTCACTACTCATTTTTCAGTCATTTAAATGAAGACTAGTTGACTAGTTAACTCAGCTAGGTGGCAGTTCACTCTCGTAACTACCTGAGAGACTAGACTAGGTGGAAATTTACTCTTGTAGTTGTTGGTGTGTGTCCAGATCAATCTATACCACCACTATGGCTCATTAGTTACTCATTTATTCTATATATATTGTAAATTATTCACTCTTTGAGTGTGGAATATGGTTAATGAGAATTATTCCATTCTTTCTATCTTGCTTCTTATTTCTCAATTTCTCTCTGCAAATGTGTGTAGTATTTTCTAGCTAGATCTATTATGTTCAGGTTCAACACATTTACACATCAATCCTCACTGTAAGCACCCACTTACAGTTTGCAGACACCATTCTAGCAGGAACCAACCTTTCAATAGGAAGAGGACATTGATCATATCTCTTTCTCCACCCTTCCACCCTTAAATTATCTTTCTTTCATTCTCTGACATCCTTTATCCTCGAAGCTTCAAAGCTTCTCTTCACCTGATCCATTGCTCCTTCACTCTTATCTCTTCCATCCTTACTCAATTTCCAAACACTAGAACTGAATTCCCACATATTTGTTTATACATTCTATAACTTCATGACTTTATCCACATGAAAAAGTATGTTCATGAATTCGCCTCCAGACCTCCTCAAAATCGTGTTGCAACCCTCCTTGAAACTGGTCTTCAATTTCATTTATTTCATGCCATCTATTTTTCTAGATAGAGAATGAACCATGATGCTCATAAACCATCCAATATTCTCTCATATTAACTCTCAACCATCAATTGGTTCTATGTTCACCAAAATACCCAACACGTCCATGTGGCTGAGTAGCCATTCGATTTGGTCCTTGATTGAGTCTCCACTTGTCGATTTATTTACTACCCATCAAACCATGCAATGAAATCACAATGCACAACAACCTTCTGATATGGACCTTCATTCAATCACAATGGTTGATATACTTATCATATCGATACCACCGAGTCTTCAACTTATAGCCACCAACCGATCAGATCTCGGATTTTTTATCCCCCATTTCTAGGGATAGCTAAGGAGATGATGTCTCGAGGCCTTCAGGTTGGAGACATGGAGTAATAAGAGACATACCAATAGGTAGAGCTTCACATCACACCACCCATCACCATGATATTTATGGTTTCACTATTCACCACACCATCTTGCCTCGCAGAGGATGATAGGTCTTGCTCCATGAGGTAACGAGTCCAAAATTGTGGTAAGTGTCATTTTAATAAATGAATCATTTGAATATGTTGCAAATGGTTATTCCTTTATTTTGAAAACATTTTCTTGGAAATTATTCTCTTTGCCCTATTTCGCCTTGTTGGTTGACATTGTGTCCTAGTAAGTGGTCACCCTCGGGGAAATATTTTCTATTGGGGGGTCTCCTTAATGAGTCATCATACCGCTCTTGAACATAATTGCCACGTTCCATGTTTATGTCCATTAGTTTCCTCATCATTTTGGTGCTCGGGTCACATTGACCCAAGTAGGGCTTGTACCTCATTTCATGGGAAGAAGGGGTTGAAGGCCCAGAGTCTTGTAGCTGGAAAAAGATAAAATCCAATCATTAAACTTCCAAATGCTCACCGAGGGATCCCGAAAAAATGATGGGACCCGTAAAATAAATAACTAATTAAACATTCCAACCAAGGTAGGGTGTGTGTGGGAAATATTTTTCATGCTTAGGTAGAAGTCCCACTTTATATTCAACATGTGAACACTCTAATAAATTAAATGGAAAAAGGGCTTGGAAAAATCATGCATCGTGGATGAAGGGTAGCATAGCCTCTACAAAGGCACCCATAAATGAGACAATATGAGCCCCTGTATGTCAAGAAACCCCATGGCCCAAAATATTACCCCTCTCCACCTAATACTATTCACATGAATTAGAGAGGGTCCACCTGGAAAATACTCCTTGACTTGGGGAATGATTCACCCAATAGGTCACCATGGCAACCCTCCCATACCTAAATTTGGAAAGTTGCATAAGGTTTTTGAGCATTTGTTTATTTTGAGAAGGGGGAATTGATTCACATGTTCAGGTGGTTATTTTATTACGTATGGATTACTTGACATGATGCATGTGACTTGTCAGCCCTTTGAGGGTGAATTTTCTTGTCTTTACAGGGCCTTGATAGGTGGAATACATTTCGTGAAGGAAAAAGGTCACATGGACCTTCACTTGAGGCTTGAAGTCCACATGATGGATGTTGCACCCCCTCTCCTTGGATAATTGGATGATATATGTCTCCTTTAGAGGCATGAGAGGACACCTGAAGGAAGTAGAGCTAGCCTCCTATTTCCCAATGTTTGACCTTGGAGGCTCAAAACATCACCTTTAGGGCATGATGTCACACTTGGGGGCTAGTTTTTGGTGACAGTGGTTTGATTTGTTGATGACTTGGCACCTTTTGATGGAGAGAGAGATTATTTCCCATGCATTGGAGCACTAAGTGTCTTGCTCCATGGCCTTTATATATCCAATGACTTCTTCTAGAGGCCAAGACATCCCATTTGGAGACTAATTAGGGCTTGACGTCACCCTTTTAGGGGAAATTTTTTGTTAATTTCAATTTTGAAAATGTAAAGGGGAAATTAGAGGTGGTCGGCCTCCTTAATTGTGTTTCACCCTAATGTAATGTGGAATTTTTTTATTAGCAAGACCTCCTATAAATAGAGGCTTGATCTTTTTCATTTTGACATAACAATCTCACTTGAGAATTACATATACATGGCTGAAATTTTTGTCCCTCTTGGGAAACTTGTATCTCTCTCTCTTGTGCAAATTTTGGATGGTTGATACTTGTCTTTTGGAGGTTCTCTATCTCTTGGGATCTTTTCTCTTGCTATGTAATAGAATTTTCTTGGCAGATAAGGGTTTATCTTGCATATTTCTTGGAATTGGTAAGGAATTTTTGCATATTGTTGGTATTTCTTTCTTGTTTCATGTGTATTCTTGTCTAAACCCTTGGTATATTATAAGGGCATAAATTCTCCACCAAGTCTATCATTATTGTTAAGTGGATAAGATTTTTGCAAAGGTTTCTAGGAGGAGTAAAAGGGTTTATACCCTCCTAGATTTACCTTACTAGGTGTTGCATACTTTAGGAAGTAAAAGGGATTACACCCCTAGAGAAGTTGAAAACCCTATATCTTACACAACATACTCCATAACCCATTGATAAGTCACTTTTATATTTTTTTATTGGAGAAATAAAATTAATTCATTGGTATACGTGAAATTGAGAGATATTGTATTTGTTCAATATCTTGCTTATGCCCCAGGGGTATCTACTTTGTCCAAGGAATTATCTTTCCACAATTAAATTAATGCTACGCCCATTAGGGATGCAACAAAACTCACTTTCTTTTATCTATTTCTCACGTTTCCACCGCTGAAATTTACTTGTGAACCTAGATTATTGTTCTACAGTTCATTGGATATCTTTTTGATGGTTTACTTGTTGATTTTTGTGGTTGGAATTTTCTGTTGTATAATTTTTTTTATAAAACACTTGCCTGTAACAATAACTTACTGATAACATCTAATAAACAACCCTAAATGCCAATAAATTATTTCTCTTTTCAATGGAAGTTAAACTAGTCATTGCTAGCTTGGTTTCTAGTATCTTTTACTTGACTTTTGGCAACATATTTTGCATCCATTTGCTAATTTTATTTTCTTATATAAATCTAATATACTACTGAAATTTTGGACAACAACCTTTSCTTTCTTGTCACCTTGKTTATGTGKCTTGTATCTCGATCAATTGTCTTGTCTCGGGTAGGATTAACRTTGTCTTGCAGGTACACAACACTTTGGAAATCTCCCTTCATCAAAAAAACTTATTTCCAATTCTTTTTCCACCTTCAAACTTGACCTATAGGGTATTCATTGGTCATTCTACCACTTTCCATATCAATTCCCCTAGGGTCACTGAGATTATCCCCTTACGGTGGATTATCATCACTAAAGTGAGGGGAGTATCTATTTAAGGTGACAGTGTGTAGTTACTCCCATATTTGTCTCATTTTTTTGGATTGGGTCGAGATTTTCCCAACCTACAATCTATGCGATAACATGATTGATTTTGACCGTCGATATGTCCTTTACCCACACTTAGACAATTTCTTGAAGTCTTACCGCATGTTCGTAGGTCCAAGGTGTCTATGTTCAAACTTCTTAAGCCTTTAAAATGCACCTTGTGTGTTCCATCGCACTCATATTTCACCTACACTTATATGCGTTTTCAATCATTTTACCATGAGTCTACGAAACATCATGAGTCGTCTGATCTCTCAGCCTCTGCGTCATTCGGTCTACTTCTCATACTTAGACAATTTCTCATGGTTCATCATGCTCCACGATATCTTG
>ML776773.1:1243735-1265251 GCA_009831015.1 Picea engelmannii
TAATAAAGTGAAGTGACAAAGTCAAGGAGGATTATTTAAATAATAAAGTGAAGCGACAAAGTCAAGGAGGATTGTTTAAATAATAAAGTAAATGGAGAACTTTCTAATTATGGAAAGTGGTTAGAAGTGGGTTAGCCCTAAAACAACGAAATTGGGTTAAGATGGTTAAAAGGTAACCCCTTGAGGAAGTTACATTAAAGTATAAATAAGAGGCAAGGCTCTCTCATTTTGAACACACTTGAGAATATTGAATATCTATAGGTGACTGAGGTAACCAAAGGATATCTAAGCCCAATTTTAGAGGGAAGGTGAAGTAAAGAAGGCCGAAATTCAAGGGAGGATAAATTCTTTTGATGATGCTTTCTAAGGTATGTTATTTACAGGCATCTCACCATGTTTGCAATAAAAAATTTTGTAGAATGATTTAGACCATGAAATAGGGAGGTCATTGAGGAAACATATCCAAGTATCTATGGTACGAATTTCAAATTGTGGGTCGTTGTATTTTTGGAGTTACACTCTATCGAAAATAGGGTTTGTGGCTAGTCCTGAAACTAGTCTAAAACAAGTGTTTCGGGTAAAAAAAATCATAACTTCTTCATAAAAGATCAAAATTCAGTAAGACCAAATGTGTTGGTTAGAGTACAGTCTTTAATATTCTTTGTAACAATTTCATATCCATTCAACAAATATTCTATGTGGGGCACACTCTACAAGTTTTATCTCTAAAATAAGCCAGAATTCAACAACGTATGTAATTTTTTCTATAACTCCTTTTCTGAGAGGTTCCAAGTAGTGAAACCTAGAGGAATTGCATAAAACACATTGAAGAACATTGTGTATTATTTTTAGATATTTATTCATTACGGGTACACAGTTATGATTATTTCAATTCAAGGTTGTTGACTAATCCAAAACTAGTCATGTGAGACTAAAGTAAAGTTTGATGAAAATGCTAGTCTCTTATTGTTAAAGTTAAGGAAGGTTTGTAGGTTTAGGTACAGGTTGGTGCATGGTTGATGCACATTTTTATGGTACAGGTTTATTACAGTTTGAGGTACAGGTTGATGCATGGTCCAGGTTATTGGTACATGTTGTTTGGTGCAGGTTTATTGGTACAGGTTTATAGCAGTAATATCACAGTGATAGTGTGACAGTGGTTCCATCATTCTACGTATACATCAGGGTGGTTGGACGGGGAAATGACAGTTGGTTGTAGCCACCTTCCGGTTGTAGCCGGAGAACATAGGGGGTTGTACCCTCCTTCTGGTTGTAGCCAGAGAATTGGGGAGTTGGAGCTTCCCTCAGGTTGTAGCCTGAGAAACTAGGGGTTTGGAGCCTCCTTCCAGTTGCAGCTAGAAAACAAAGGAAGTTGGTGCTTCCAATGAATGTAATTCTTCAAGACATATAATAAAAATCATTTTGTGGTTTTCTCCCGCTTTGGGTTTCCACGTAAAAACACTGGTGTACTTTGTATGTGTATGATTGTTCATTTGTTCATTGTTTATTTACTCTGCAAATATTGGATGATAATGTTACATTGATATAACACCTGCATTACATTATATGGTAAAAAAGGATTAAATTTCTCTATTACTGATTCACCCCCGCTCTCAGTAATCCAACAATTGGTATCAGAGCATGTTCCTTCAGAAAACAGTTTAACCATTGAAAGGTAGATCATGGAGAGAAACAACATGTATAAAAATGGAATACCACAGTTTGATGGACAAAATTATGCATTTTGGAGAATAAGGATGAAGACATATATACAGACACAGGGGTTTGAAATTTGGCAATCAATTGTAGATGGATACACAGCACCAGCAGTTCCACCGAAAAATGACAACGAAATGAAAATCGGGTAGAATAATTCCAAAGCGACAAATGCACTTCTTAATGTTCTTGGAGAACCGGTATTCACCAAAGTTTCACATTGTAAATCCACTAAAGAGATTTGGAACAAACTTCGAAATATTTATGAAGGAGATTCAAAATTCTAAGCAAAAAAGCTTCAAACTTACAAAGGTCAGTTCGAACAACTAAAGATGAAGGAAGATGAGAACATTGCAGCTTACCTTTTACGATTCGATGAAACAGTAAATGCAATCTTGGGATTGGGATAAGAAATCAAAGAATCTGTAATTTTTCAAAAGTTAATAAGATATCTTCCTATGATATTTGACTCTAAGATATCAACACTAGAAGAAAGAGTAGATCTAAACTCAATAAGCATGGATGAACTACATGGAATATTCACAGCATATGAAATTAGAACTGAACAGGAAAATCCAGATATATAGAAGCAACCTTCAAAGCATCCAAAAGGTCAAAGCAAAAGGGAAAGAAAAAAAAATAATAATACAACAGCAGCAGTGACGTCTCAAAAGATGACGAAGAAGTGGCCAACTTTGTAAGAATATTGAACAAGGGAACCAACGACATGTATAGAGGTAAGATTCCTTTGAATTTTTTTTATTGTGATGGTATTGGTCATTTTTCTAACAAATGTCCTCATAAGAAAAAGAGAAATGATGAAGGTTACTCAAATAGAAAACATACATATAAAGGCAAAAGCACCACAAATAAAGTTTTCAAGAAAATCTTATGCACCAAAGAAGAAATCTCATCATCAGATGAAGATGAAGTCAGTGACAGTGATACATAAAGAGTTTTATTCATGGTAGTAGAAGACTCTAAATAAGAATATGAAGAGGTATAATTTGACTACCGAGAAGAATTGTTGTGTGCCATAGAAGTTATCAGAAGAGAAAAGAAGAAAAACAAGAAACTAAAAGAGGAACTAGACAAGAAAGAAGACACTTAGGAACTAGAACAAATGATCACAAATTTGAAGGTTCAAATTGAAGAAGATAAAAGAGTTGAAGAAGCACTCAAAGAACAACTAGAAGTTAGAGACACGATCATTGGAAATTTGGAAGCAAAAATTGTCACTTTAAGAAAGGATCTTCAAAAGAAAAATATGCAAAACATCTCAAAAGTTTTGAATGACATTATCAGTAGTCAAGAACCTCATCATGACAAGTCCGGACTTGGATACAATCAGACGAAAAATGTATCAATCTCCAAAACAACAGAACAAGAAACATATCTGAAAATCTATGCAAAAACAATCAAAGGGGATAGGAAGGTCTACAAAGAAAATTATAGGGACACTCCTCCACCAAGAAGATTCAGATTTCAGAATCAATGACCAACAGAAACATATAGGCCTCAGGAAGAAGAAGGATTCATAAGAGTACCTCCTTTCATAAGATATTCAACTCTCGGGTATCGAACTATCTGTTTTGGTTTATGTTATGCATGTAATAATTTTGGACATAAAGCTGTGAATTGCAGAGCTAACAATAGGAACAAAAACAACTTTTAAAGTCATACACAAAAAGGTTATCCAAGAAGGCCTAGTGAAACATAGAGAAGAAGTTACAACATGTTTGAATGTTTGAGCACTGAAGTGGAATGCTACAAATGTAACAACTTTGGAAACATGGCCAAAGATTGAAAAATGGCAGTCCCTCCTAGAGAACCACAACAAAAAAACAACAATCACAGACAAGAACCTCAGAAAAGGACATGGATAAGAAAGTAGAATCAATATAGCAATGAAGAATGCACACTCTCTCTACAAGCTAAGAAGAAGAAACATGGTTGGTATGTTGACAGTGGATTTTCAAAACACATGGTAGGTGATAGAGATAGGTTTCTTATATTAAGAAAGGAAGGAGATGGATCAGTCTCCTTCGGAAATGATGATTCAACTAAAATCATTGGAAAAGGCACAGTCAGAATTGGGAACAAGAATACCAAGGAAGAAAATGTTCTACTAGTAGAAGATATGAAACATAATCTTCTAAGTGTGAGTCAAATGTGTGACAAAGGTCATAAAGTTACTTTTGATTCACAAAAGTACGAGATAAGAAAAGAAGGTTCAAGAAAATTTATTGCAACAACTGCGAGAACTTCAAGCAACATATATGCATTAAGTGAAATTGGAAATGAAAAGTGTTGCCTAGGAAAGGAAGATGAAATTTGGATATAGCACAGAAGAATGGGTCACATACATTTTGATAACCTTGTCAAAGTCAGCAAAAGGGAAGCAGTTAGAGAAATGCCCCAGATCATGAAACCAACCAACACTTTATGCAAGCATTGTCAACAAGGAAAGCAAACAAAGACCAGGTTTAAATCAAAAGAATATTCAATGACAAGACCAATAGAAATTGTGCATATTGATCTAGTTGGACCAACTACAAAAAAGGGTTTAAAAGGTGAGAATCACTTTATTTTATTATTTTATGATTATATAAGAATGATTGTAGTTTTCTTTCTCAAGAATAAGTCAGAAGCTTTTGAAAAATTCAAGGTCTATAAGGAAATGGTTGAAACTGAAATGGATTAAAAAATCAAATGTTTGAGATATGATAATGGAGGATAGTTCACTTCAAACGAATTTATGGACTACTGTAGTAGGCATGGAATAAAAAGGAAATTATCTGTTGTTAGGACACCTCAACAAAATGGATTTGTTGAAAGAAAGAACAGGCAGTATAGGAAATGGCTCGAGCAATGCTAATGGATTCCAAATTGACATATATATTTTGGAAATAGGCAGTGCATACAACAGTTCACATTCAAAATAGAGTAATTCTTAGAAACAACACTGAGAAAACTCCCTACGAGCTATGGAAAGGAATACCAACACATGTGAATCACTTCAAAGTTTTTGGAAGAAAATGCTACATCAAAAGAGAAGATGGAAGAATGGGAAAGTTTGACTCTCATGTGGACAAACAAGTACTTGTTGGTTACTCAAGTACAAGGAAAACATACAAGTGTTACAACTTGAGATTGAACAAATTTGTGGAAAGCATCAACGTAACAATTGATGAAACATGTAGACAAGACTTAAAGGAAGAATAAAATGAATCAATGGGACAACTTTACGAAGAATAAGCAGAAGATGAAAAAGAAGAAGAAGGGGAAGATGAAGAGGATCTGATAGAAGCATAAGAGAAATTTCAGCAAGTGCCTCCAAAGAAACCTAGAAGACAAGTACAGAATAATCATCCTTCAGATCATATTATCGGAAACAAAGATGCAATAGTTGAGACTAGAAGAAGAATACGTTCACCAAAACAAACGCACCTAGCACTCTCATCTACAATTGAACCAACTTCTTTTGAATAGGCCAGCAAGGATGAATTTTGGAATAAGGCGATGGATGAAGAATTGGATCAAATAGAGAAAATTGACACTTGGGAATTGGTTCCAGGACCAAAGGATAAGAATGTGATCGGCACAAAGTGGGTATACATGAATAAATTGAATGAAGATGGACAGGTTACAAGGAACAAATCTAGATTGGTATGTAAAGGATATGCACAGGTACAAGGAATCAAATTTGAAGAGACATTTTCCCTAGTTTCCAGAATAGAGTCAATCCAATTTGTTTAGCTTATGCATGCTCCAAAAATATTAAAGTGTATCAGATGGACGAAAATCATCTTTTTTGAATGGGGAACTTGAAGAATAAGTCTACATTGAACAACCAGAAGGATTTCAGTTGTTAGAGAACACATATTATGTGTGTAAATTAAAGAAGGCCTTGTATGGTCTAAAACAGGCTCCTAGAGCATGGTACTCTAGACTGGATAAATATCTACAGTAGGCAGGGTTCAGAAAAGGAAGTGCAGACATCAACCTCTACATCAAGGTAACTCAAGATAGTATTTTATTAATTGAAGTTTATGTTGATGATATTATTTATGGAAGTAATGATGACAGGTTAAGCCAAAAATTTGCAAAGGACATGCATAATGAATTTGAAATTTCATTACTTGGAGAAATTTCCTTCTTTCTGGGTCTTCAAATATGTCAAAGAAGACAAGGAATTTTTATTTCTCAAACCAAGTATATCAGAGAAATGTTAAAGAGTTTCAGAATGGAAGATTGCAAACCATTTATCACTCCCATGCAAACCAGTTGCAAGTTGAAAAAAGATGATGATTCAAAGTCTACAGATCAGAGGCAATACAGATCAATGATTGGTAGCCTACTATATGTGACAACATCCATACCAGATGTAATGCAGGCAGTTGGACAGGTGGCACAATTTCAAGCAGCACCAAAGGAATCACATGTATTAGCAGTGAAGATGATTTTCAGATATCTCAAAGTAACATAAGAGTTTGGATTATGGTATCCAAAATGAAAGGATCTATCACTTATTTCCTACACATATGCAGATTGGGCAGGTTGCATTGATGACTGACGAAGCACCAGTGGAGTAGCGTTCTACTTGGGTGAATGTTTAGTATCATGGCTAAGCAATAGACAATCATTAGTATATTTATCTACAGTCGAGCCAGAGTATATTGTAGTAGCAGAATGTTGTACATAGGTTCTATGGATGAAACAAACTCTGACAGATATACAAGTTGAGTATGATGAGTCCATTCCAATCTATTGTGATAATACAAGACTCATAAGTATCTCAAAGAACTCGTTGATGCACTCCAAGACAAAGAACAATCCAATCAAGTATCACTTTCTATGGGAACAAGTTGCAGAAAAGAACATCAGAGTTGAATATGTGGGCACAAAATAACAAGTGGCAAACATCTTTACAAAACCACTTCCACAGGAAGCCTTTGAGTATCTTCGCCAGAGACTCAGAGTTATTTCTACTCCAAAATTATATGTCTTATATGTACACGAGGAAGCACCATAAAGAGGACAGTTCAGGTTGGGAGATCAGACGAGTTAGTTAGGGGGAGAAACCCTGAATGGAAAGATACATTTGTCATTGATGACAAAGGGGGATAGATTTATCAAATGCAGAGGACAGAGGAATGGGTCCAGGGGAAGCGTTGGTCACAGAGATGCACGCATGGTTCCAGGGGGAGCATGAGTGATATGATTTTAGTATTTCATCATAATGTTGCCATCAATTCCAAAGGGGGAGATTGTTGATTAATTGGGTTGGTTGTCATTGATGTCAACCCTTGAAGAAAGTTCGGTAGTGAATTCTGGTAGCACAAAGGTTTGGGTAGTGTACCCAAGTTTGTTTGATGTATAATGGTATGAGTTTTGATATATTTGCATGTAAGACTATTCTAAATGGATAGTACATGTCATTCCATTTATGGTGGTATGTGGAATGCCACATAACTCCTCGCGGTTTGAGATTTGTGGCCTTACGAAGTTGGAGGACTCTCATATGTTGGATTGAAGCCCTAAAAGGTCAAAGAAGTCAAATTGATTGCAAAGAAGAAATTATTTAAATAATAAAGTGAACTGACAAAGCCAAAGAGGATTATTTAAATAATAAATTGAAGTGACAAAGTCAAGGAGGATTATTTAAATAATAAAGTGAAGTGACAAACTCAAGGAGGATTATTTAAGTAATAAAGTGAAGTGACAAACTCAAGGAGGATTATTTAAACAATAAAGTGAAGTGACAAAGTCAAGGAGAATTATTTAAATAATAAAGTAAATGGAGAACTTTATAATTATGGAAAGTGGTTAAAAGTGGGTTAGCCCTAAAATAAGGAAATTGGTTTAATATGGTTAAAAGGTAACCCCTTGAGGAAGCTACATGAAAGTATAAATAAGAGGCAAGGCTCTCTCATTTTGAACACACTTGAGCATATTGAATATCTACATGTGACTGAGGTAACCAAAGGATATCTAAGATGAATTTCAGAGGGAAGGTGAAGTAAAGAAGGTCGAAATTCAAGGGAGGATAAATTATTTTGATGATTCTTTCTAAGGTATGTTATTTATAGGTCATCTCACCATTTTTGCAATAAATGTTTTTTCTAGAATGATTCAGACTGTGAAATTGGGAGGACATTGAGGAAACAGATCCAACTAGTTGTGGTACTAATTTCAGCTTGTGGGTCATTGTATTTTTGGAGTTACACTTCGTGGAAAATAGGGTTTTTGGTTAGTCCTGAAACTAGTCTAAAACATGTGTTTCGGGTAAAAATGTCATAACTTATTCATAACATATCCAAATTCAGTAACACCAAATGTGTTGATTAGAGTACAGTCTTTAGTATTCTGTGTAAAATTTTCAAATCCATTCAACAAATATTCTGTGCAAGGCACACTCTACAAGTTCTCTCTCTAGAATAAGCCAGAATTCAACAACGTATGTCATTTTTCTATAACCCCTATTTTGAGAGGTTACAAGTAGTGAAACCTAGAGGAATTGCATAAAACACACTGAAGAACATATTGCACTATTTTAAGATCTTTATTCATTACAGGTACATAGTTATGATTACTTCAATTTAGGGTTGTTGACTAATCCAAAACTAGTCATGTGAGACTAAAGTGAAGTTTGATGAAAATGCTAGTCTCTTGTTGTTAAAGTTAAGGAAGGTTTGCAAGTTGAGGTACAGGTTGGTGCATGGTTGATGCATTTTTTTATGGTACATTTTGATTACAGGTTGAGGTACAGTTTGATGGATGGTTGATACATGGTTCAGGTTATTAGTACAGGTTGTTTGGTGCAGGTTTATTGGTATAGGGTTACAATAGTATATCTCACAGTGATAGTGTGATAGTGGCTCCATCATTCTACCTATACGCCAGGGCACTTGGACAGGGCAAGGATAGGTGGTTGTAGCTACCTTTCAATTGTAGATGAAGAACATAGGGGGTTGTTGCCTCCTTCTGGTTATAGCCAGAAAATTGGGGAGTTGGAGCTTCCCTCAGGTTGTAGCCTAAGAAACTAGGGGGTTGGAGCCTCCTTCCAGTTGCAGCTAGAAAACAAAGTAATTTGGTGCTTCCAATGAATTTAATTCTTCAAGACATATAAGAAAAAGAATTTTTTGGTTTTCTCCTGCTTTGGGTTTCCACGTAAAAACATTGGTGTACTTTGTATGTGTATGATTGTTCATTTGTTCATTGTTTATTTACTCTACAAATATTGGATGATAATGTTACATTGATATAACACTTTCATTATATGGTCAAAAAGGATTAGATTTCTCTATTACTGATTCACCCCCCCTCTCATTAATCCAACAGTACATTCATTTGAAGAAACAAATTCCTATTTCTCTAGCTATAAATGGAAGGAGAGTCCAAACCCATATTTACAAACTGCAACCTGAAGGAAGCTCCAACTCCCTAATTTTTTGGCTCCAACCGAAATGAGTCTATAACTCACTTTCATTGCCCCATCCAACCGCCCTAAAATATAAATGTAGATAAATTTTTCACTACCACATCAACCTATCACTGTCCTTGTCACTGGACTGATATACCATAATTGTCATTTTTGACATGTCACCACAACCTATCATTGTTAACCTATCACCACAACCTATCACTGTCAACTGGTCACAACAACTTGTCACTATCAACATGTCACAACAACTTGTCACTGTCATCCTGTCACAAAAACCTCTAATATTTTATATGACATATGACCTGATGTATGTGATCATAGACCTGCATACCTTCTTCAACTTCAGAAAAAAGAGAATAGCATCTTCATCAATCTTTACCTCGGTCTCAAGGGACTAGTTTTGGATTAGTCACAAACCCTAAATTTCAACAAGAATAACTATGTACATGTAATGAATAAAGGTATGAAACTTGTACCCAACCTTATTTAGTATGTCTTCTAAAACTCCTCCAATTTTCACTCCTTGAATAATTCCTTAAAAGGAGTTATAGAGAAAATGGCAGACCTTGCTGAATTTTTTACTATTCTAGAGAGAGAACTTGTACGACATGACACGTGCTCAATATTTGATATGTTATTCTGAAAATATCACACAAAAAAATAATTCCTATAATGTTTCCATTTCAATTGGTCTCACATCATTTTGATTATCTATGAAGAAGTTATGATTGTTTTACCTGGAACACTTGTTTAAAACTAGTTTCAGGACTAGTCAAAATTCCTATCTTCCACAGAGTGTATATCCAAAAGAACAATGACCCAAAAGCTTTAATTTATACCAAAGGTACCTTGATATGTCGTCTCAATATCCTCCAATTTTATCTATATGAATAATTCTATAAGAAAATTTATAGCGAAAATGGTAAGATGACATGTAAATAACATACCTTAGAACACATCATCAAAAACTTCATCCTCCCTTTGATTTTCGGTCTTATTTACTTCACCTAGACTTCTCTGCCTCCAACCTATATTCTCATAAGTGAATACATAGAAGTGATTTGAAATGGACTCTTCTCTTTGTTAAAAAAATAAATTTCTTAATGACATGCAACTGTTATACAACTCATTATGTCATGCAACTCACATGCATCTTGTTATCTTCTGTTTACACTTTAATTATCCATGCAATAATTAATTAGCCCTCCAATAATTAATTATTCCTGCAATAATTAATTATCCCTGCAATAATTAATTATCTTATGTTTACTGCCACTTTACTTTGGCATGCAACTTTGTTCAAGAGTTGACATCAATCACAACCAATCTTAATAATTAATTATCCCTACAATAATTAATTAATATTTTTCAATAATTAATTAATATTTCAATAATTAATCCCTTGTTGCAACCACTTTGATTGGTCAATCTTATTGATGACCTTCTAGAGGCTTCTATAATTTTCTTGAGGGTCCTCCAACTTCACAGAGCCATATCTCCTCAACCGTGAGGAACTACATGGAATACCATATATCATCGGAAATGGGATAACACATACTATTCATCTATGATAGTCTTACTTGCAAGTATATTGAAATTCATGTATTTATTCCACCATCACCAACACATTCCTTTTCCAATCATGTACCGAATTCACCAACATACCATCACAAGATATGTTCTTGTACCAACATGTACCATGCATCAACCATGCACATCAACACCTATACCATACCTGTACCACAATATTTACCATAACAATTGCATAAACCATGCACCAAACCTGTACCATTTCATCAATGATCTACCATATCTTGCCATACACCATGTACCATAGGATATGCTAAATAAGTAATATCAATGGTGTACCTCAACCAAGTACCATCATCACTAAGAGATGTATCCTATCCATGTTCTACCATATACCAAGTGTATACCTTAACAATGTGTCAATATCAATGGTATACCTCTAACACGACGACCAATTTTCCAATGATCTCGTCCACATCTAAAGGGATTCTAGACTTCTCTAAGGTTTGACACAATCTCTAATATCACTCTCCAAAGTTTGACATCAATGAAAACCAATTATCCAACAATCTCCCCCTTTGGCATTAATGGAAACACCAACATTGATGGAAACACTTAGACATGGCAACACCATGCTCATTCTCCTTCTATGACCATCACTCCTCATCAACGTTTCTATCTCTCCCCTTTTGACATCAATGGAAAAGGGTATTTTCCTTGGGGTTTCTCCCCCTGTCTTCATGCCTTTGTTATTCTCCCCCCCTTTGACTTCTCTAGAATATGGCGTGTATATCAAATGTAGGTCTTCCTATACTTTCTTCCATTTGGCATTTTTGTCCATTGGTGCTTCCTCTTGTAAATCATTGACATATATAAAAGAATTCAAAGTTTGAGCATTCAAATATTTTATATCAAAATCATCCAATTGTACTTGATTTTTTCTATGAATCAATCTCTAAACCACGTTTTGAACCAATTTGTGAACCAATCTCTCATCCATTGACATATATTTGTCCAATCCTCCCAAGTGTCTCATGAATCCATCCTTGTCCATATATTGTTCATGACTCTGCCACTCAATTGTCCACAATGTTAACCTATCTATCACTTCACTATTATGAAGACTTATTTGAATCCATTGCAATTGATCATCATATACATGCATCTCAAACTGAAACTGTTATGCTGACTGGCCTACTCAACTGCAAATCAAACTCTACAAATTTGCAATGAATATATTCCTTCCTGAATATGTCCTCTATGAATATCTTCATCAAAAAGCGTACCAATGATATTCCTTGTGTATTTCAGCTGATATTTTTCATACCTACATGGAGATGGATTCTGAAACCTATTCCTTAACCAACCAATATGTCATAGGGCATCCTATACCTCTATCATCGAACCACTCTGAATCAAACATATGTAACACCACTCTGAAACACTTCATGATGTTTGAAGGATAGATCTTTGAATTGTAGCAGTTGTTGCATAGACTCCCCCTGTTCAATATTCATATTACCTAGGAGTTTCCAAGCCATATGGATCAGAACAATGGAGGAATCCACCCTAATGTGGAGTAGTCTACTTCTTCATCTGTGGATCCATCATCTCTTGAATTCTGACACTTTATTCCTGGATTCTAACATCTTCCCTTATGCATGTGGATTTATCATGATCTCATACGACTATGTATCTTGAAAGTGTGATTTTTGGGACGTGTTCTTCCTTTACCTTCTCTACATTATGATCTTGCACTGTTGCAGATTCTGACAATATGATCCTTGAGACTTGTTCTTCCTTCACTTGATTTTCTAGTCTTTCTCATACTATTGCAAATATTGCAATCTCTAAGACATGTTCTTCATTCATATTATCTTATTGTCTTTATTTTATTTTCCAAACCTTCTTATTCCTATTATCAGTGTTTTCTTTCATAGATGGATCTATCACACTTTTGAAATTTTGAGCTATGTGACCATAATTGTGGCATTTGTAACATTCAATATTGTGTTGATGCAGACCTATTTTGGGGAGAAAAGCCAATTTTGGATTGAGCACCATATATGGAGGAAAAGAAGCATGTCGAAGATGGAGGAAAAGAAGCATGCCAAAGATCGAGGAAAAGCAACACAACACACATGCAGACAAGACTATCCATGTTACGGTTAGGGTTTTGATATGATTGTAATGGCTATGAGCCAATAGAGTAATATAAATAAATTCCTAGGAGGTCTAATAGAGGTTGGTTAAGGAGGTTGGGTTTTTTAGGGTTAGGTCATAGGATGTGGAGCCTAGTGTGGTCTAGTTCGCCTCATAGATTGAACTTGTTATAGTTTTTGGTTATAATCATGGAGAATGTAATGTGCATGACATTGTATTTGGAGAATGATGAATAAAAGAGTAGAAGAGCCAAATATTTTTGGATGTAGCCCCAGGCGGGGTGAGCCACATGTTGTGTGAATGGTTATTTTATTGTTTTTTCTATTTATAAGCTAAAGAATGGATGTTTAGATTAGATTATTACAGCATGCATGCATGGTTTCCTTAAAAAATGAATAATAGATCTAGATGAATGAGTAATAAATATGATTCATAAGCATAAGACACACATCACATTCACAATCCCTTCCCTGACTTCAAACATCTGAGTCTTGCAGTCCCCCATAAGATATCTAGGGTGAGACTACGTTGTGCACTATGTGCACAATGTTTCCTTCTGGTTTACCAGGGGGGGTGATAGTTTGAGGATTTTGTTGGAAACCTTTGAGATCAGAACCTAGGTTAGCCCAAACACCCAACAAATGGTTATGTTGTCGGTTGGAACTATCCACGATAAATTGGAAGGGATTTGTTGAAGAAAAACATGGAGAATGAAAAAGTAGAAGGGACTGTACAGGCCATGGAACCCAACGAAGGCAGATATTGAAATATGGTTAAGGACAAAGGAACTCAAGTTTGCACAGAAGGACAATAGAAGCCCTAAATATACATCATGCAAATATCTTGACATATATGTGTTTAGTGAATTGCATGAAGTATTTTTATATGAATTTCCACATCTTTTATGGGAGTGGTTATTGAGGTTGAAGGACAACCATCCTATGAATCAGATAAGACAACTAGAGTGGAATCCTGTAGATATCGCATAGTTGAAAAAAGTCAATAATAAATTCACGCGTGTAATAGATTTTTGGTTAGATAATATTATTGCATGGTTTATCACTGAATTTTCAGTTGATATTGCGAAGTCATACAGTGATACATAGTAGGATTTTTTGAAGGGACCCAGAGGTAGGTACATAAAATCACTATATACTTCCATCAAGATTTTATTATATGAAAAAGGCATGATGACCATGGAGTTAGATAGCTAAACTTATTTGCGCGCATGGGGGAAGGGGGGAAGCACTGACAGGGGTCTGAGATATGGATAGGGATCTGGATAAGGGGAAGAAGGAGGAGGCAATGGACTTGATAATGATGGAGGAGGACTAGATAAAGTAGATAATGGAAATATTTGGAATGACGTGCAGTGGTCTACCTTAGAAATATAAGATGAATCACAAAAATAGGGCCATAGTCGATAGAGAGGGCTTAGCGAGCGACAAAGAAAATGTATAGGATGATTGGGTTGTTAAGTAGATTGAGGAAATTCTATGTGCAAAATATGAAAGGAAAACAAGAGGCCTAGGTTCAGGAATAAAAGGAAGAACTCTAGTCTAGATCACAATTAGTGTGGAACCTACAACCCCATGTGCGACTAATACACCTGAAGGAACACAAGATTTTAGAAAACCATTTTTTAGTAGAATAAGTGTAACAAGTTAGGGACCAATAGTGGAAAATAAACTGGGGGTACAAGCTCAGGAAGTACAAGTCAACTATATACACCATACAAAAGTAGTAGTTCAACAAGCTTCAAAATGGTGGAAGTAGATCCCACTATCAGATTACCAGAGTTCTGTGGTGAGGTGTCAGAGGACCCTGAGAGGAATTTATTCATCTGTGAAAAGATCTAGGAGGCAAAGAAGATCATGGATGAAGATAAAAAAGTGGTGTAGTTGGATATAACATTCAAATACCGTGTGTTAGACTGGTACATGGGCCTTGATGTAAATAGTAAAAAATGAGCAGGAGCACCAAAGATTGTCGCGAAGGTAAAAAAACTACTGATAAATGAATTTCAGAAGCTAAGTTCACAAGACTAGTATATGAATGAAATGATTGAGGTCAGGAAGAAACCAGGTGAGTCTGTCTTGGAGATTGATCAAAGTTTTAAATGTCTAAAAGTTAATTGAAGTACTTTATTATTGACATGCAACATAGGTAGTTATTTGTGAACTCATTATTACCACACTTGAAGTATCCTTTGAGACAATAGAAGTTCCAAAATCAGGCAGAGGCTCTGTAGGAATCCCTGCAGTTGGAAGAAAACTAGTATCAACAGACAGATCCATCGATATAGGAGCTCAAAGAGGATATGAAGAGCCTAACATTTCAGTTGAACGAAAATAAGGGGAAGGAGAAGAGAGAAGTTGTATGGTGCACATTATGCAGGGCATAAGGACACCATAAGAATGAATGTCCAAACTTTTCACAGTACTTGGTAGCAAGGGTGGAAAACCCCTTTCCTATAGGAGGACCATGGTTTGAAATTTCTAAGACACACATACATGATCCATATCATTGTCCCATGATGCAGAAGTATAATATTGTGCTAAAAAATTCTTACTACATTTTTTAAAAATCGGTGGGTCACGATGACAAGGAATGTAGAATGTTGGAATTGATGAGAGAGACAACTTCAAACACCTACAGGGTGCAAGAATAGATGATGATGGAGAAAGTCTCATCGCAGTTCAATAATGTGCAACAACAATTAAATACCGCACAGCCACAATACAACAATGCGCAACCACAGTATCATAACGTGCAATATAACCAGATACCCTAGTACAATACATCACGCAGAGATAGAGGTGGATTCAGAGGTGGAGGATGGGGTGGAGGAGGATTTGGACGAGGCATAGGTCCAATAGTCTTCCATAATTTTCAACAACTAGGACACTATGCAAGAGATTTTCCATTTCCACTTGCGACATGTATGTATTATCATGCAGAAGACCATGAGACAAAAGATTGTACGAAATTATTGGGAAAAATACAGGAAAAAATGAACCAGAACAATCAGAACATACAATGGATGTATACAGAATCCAGGGATGATGGGAATAACATCAACATAGTTACTCGAGGAGGAGCCAATATGGGAGTCGATGCAGTGAAACTAGAGCCATCTCAACACCAGTGGGTAAAGAAGAACATTGTGCCACAGAAGAATTTTTATGCACAGAAATAAAAGGAGATGTTTAAGGAGGCCGGGAAGGATATTCTAAAGGAGAAAATTGTGTCTACATAAATCACGCAACAAAATCATCATCGACCAATGTACGAGATGTCACCTTCAATGGATCACACTAGAAAAGGAAAACCTTCAGAGAAAGTAAGTAACCTAAATCCTTTTCTGCAGTCATGTGTAAATATATTGAATGATCCATCATCCACTAAGGTCTTGCATAACTTTATAGAGAGATGCAACACAAAATTAGAAGGGAATTTAGAACATAAGATAGTCAATCATCTCCATACAAGAAGAAGAACAAGTAGGGAATTCAGGTTAAATTCCAACATTGGGGATTCCAATATGGGGGATGTCATACTTGATTTAGGCTATGAAGTGAATGTCTTACATAAGAAGACATGGAAGTGTATAGGGGAACCCACATTAGGGTATTCTCATGTCCAGTTGAAATTGGAAAATAAACATAGAGTATTACCAATTGGAAGACTAAAAGGTGTGACAGTAGACTTGGATGGAGTGTGCACTATAGCATATTTAGAAGTTATACAGATAGTAGATGGAACAACACCCTACCCAATATTACTAGGACTAGACTGATCATTTCATAACCAGGTTGTGATCAACCTGAAGTCACGGAAAATGATCTTTGAATCAGGTGAATACAGAGTAATTACACCATTGGACCCCTCATAATGATAAAGGTATGTAGATGCGACATGTTTGTACTTGGAAGAAATCAATCAGCTATATAGGACTACCACACGAGAAGAAGATTATGTCAAACCAACTACAGATTGGGTACTTAGTTGGAGAATCATTACTTCATGCACCTTAGACTTAAATACATGTCTACAAAATTGGAAACAGAGGCTACATGAAGTCTCCACAAGGAGGTTCACAAGAATAGATTGTGCATTAAGGTGGTTCGGTACAGAGGTAAGGGAACCTCCCATTTTTCATGGTTTGAACGACCTAGAAGAATGTTTGAAAAACTATGAAGAAGAAGTATTGGAAAATTAGAGGTTGTTATCCCTGAATATGCACTAAAGGAAACACCTTCAAGATGGTGGGGCACGCAAAAGGAAATGATTCAAGACTGGTATCAGTGTAAAAGGTTATTGTGCATTCAATTTGGCACAAAACAGGGGAAAAATACATTACAGAAATATGATGGGTGAGGAAGACTAGATGAGAACATAGAGAAATGCATAACTCAGTGGAGGCTAACACCACTGGAAGAATGGCCTCATTACTTTATTCATACATTGGAGGGGATACCAGGGAACTGGTACACCGAACATGAACTGTACAGAGGCACTACATAATGGACAGTGTTACAACAATTTTTTTTGATGACTTTCTCATTTGAGCATGAGAACCCTTTGATCGATTCAACCCTGAAGCTTATACAGGGAATAATATTTTTTAAGGAAACTAATGTGGAAATTATAACATAATATCAAGACCATAACAGACAGACAGTCAAGGACTTACTCTCTTATTAGCATGTCACAAAGGAAACACCAGAAGAAGAATATCCATGCAACATCTAGATAATAGATATTGAAGGAGAAAGAGAGGTGGAAGGTAGATCAGTGGAATCAGAGGCATTTTTTGCAACAATTAAGGTCAAGAAATTCAACATTGGGACAGAATAAAACCCTAAAATTGCAAGTATTGGAGACTACTTGGATAAGAAGACACTAGATGATAACAAAATTATTGTGCGAATACAGTGACCTTTTTCCAACAAACTTTACCGAAATGAAAGTAATAATAGGTGAGCTAGGAGAGATGAAGATACCCCTAAAACCAAATGTTAGACCAGTCAGAAAGAGACCTTATAGGATGAATCTAGTTTATAATAAAAAAGTGAAAGCATAACTTGATAGAATATTGGAAGCTGGTATCATCGAGCCAATGGAAGAATCTGAATTGATCAGTCCCATGGTGGTCCAAGAAAATAAACAAGGGAGAATAAGAATTTGTGTAGATCTAAGTAAATTGAATGATCCTTTCCCTACCCCTTTTACAGATGAGGTTTTAGAGAATGTGGGAGGTTGGGAAGCATATTTCTTCACAGATGGATTCTCAGGTTATTATCAGATTAAAATATCCCCAGAGGTTAGGCATAAAACTACATTTGCTACAGAATGGGGATCCTATCAGTATACAATTATTCCCTTTGGATTAAAGAATGCACCAACTATCTTTTCAAGGGTGGTAGTAGTTTAATTTAGGGATTTCATACATAATTTATTAGAAGTATATTTGGATGAATGGACTATTTTTAGTCTATTGAAATATCATGTAGAAGTGTTAAGAATAATGTTGGATAGGTGTAGGCAATGTCATATCTCATTGAACATCAAGAAATGTATTTTCAGCACATGTTTTGGGATATTTTTAGGACATGTGGAATGCGGATAGGGTTTACTGGCTGACCTTGCTAATATTGTTGTAATTGTGAACTTACCACCACCAAAGTCAGTGTGCCAGTTAAGAGCCACAATTGGACATATAGGGTACTACAGGAATTTTATCAAGGGGTATGCACAGATTACCGCGTCGAGGGAAAAATTGTTGAAGAAGGACACCAAATTTCAGTGGAATGAGGATTTTTAGTAGGGACTGGATACTTTGAAGGAGAAGATAGTGACATCACCTATTTTAGTGTTTCCATATTGGGAAAAAACATTTCATGTGCATGTAGATGCATCAACAATAGAACTTGGAGAAATTTTGGCATAGCCAGGAGCAGGTGACCTAGATCACCTTGTAGCCTTTGCAAGAAGGAAGTTATTAGACTCAGAATAGAATTACAACACAAAAGAAAGAGAATTTATAGCCATGGTGTATGCACTACATAAATTCAGAAACTACTTATTGGGCAAGCACTTTAAAATTTTCCCAGATCATTCTGCCCTCAAATATTTATCCAACAAGTCAGTTTTGGGGGTGAGGATTTGTAGATGGCTATCATTGTTTCAAGAGTTTGATTTTGAAGTAATAGTTAAACCAAAGAAACTGAATGTAGGACCAGATCACTTATCAAGGATAACCAATGGAGAAGAACCTACTAACTTAGAAGACAAACTCCCTTATGCACAGTTATTTTTAGTACAGATAGCATATGTGTACATTGCTAATATTATTGAATTCTTACGCACAAGAGTTGTGCCAAAGGAGTTTAGTACCATGCAAAAGAAAAACCTAGTAGTTAGATTTGCAGACTATCAATTGATTGCAATTCATTTATACAAGTTAGGAGAAAACATCATATTGATAAGGTGTGTGATGGAGCATGAATGACCCATTGTTCTAGAAGAAGCTCATGAAGGTATAGTTGGAGGACACTATGCCAGAAAGGCTACCGCGTAGAATTTATTGCACAGAGGTTTATGGTGGCCAACAGTTCATAAGGATGCAAAAGAATATTGTTAGAACTGTGGCGTCTGTAAAATATTTGGAAAACCCAATAGGAGGGATGTGATTCCTTAAGGCCCCAAGTAACTCTTCAAGTATTTGACAAGTGGGAAATAGATTTTATAGGGCCTATTAATCCACTAGAAAGAAGTTCAGGAGCAAGATACATCATTACTGTGAAAGAGAATTTAACCATATGGGTAGAAGAAACACCAATCAATGATTGCAACAAAAAAACAACATCGCACTTGTTATTTGAGTAGGTGATTACAAGATTATGAGGTCCTAGAATTTTGGTGAGTGACCAAGGCACACATTTTATTAATAGTACCATCAAGGCTATGATTGAGGAATTTTAAGTCTATCACCAAAAAAGTACACCATATCATCCTCAGGCCAATGGGACAGTAGAATCTTTCAAAAATATTTTGGAGAATTCCTTGACAAAGATTTGTAATGTTAACACAGATGTGTTGAGCACTCAACACACCCTAAAAATCCTCTATCAATTTTTTTCTTTTGGGTACCACTTGAGTCAAATTCCCATTACTGAGTGACTTGGTTCTTATCTGTTTCTTTCTTGATTGAGTCTTTGCGCATTTTTTTTTCTATTATTTCTTGAAGGATACATACATGTCGTATTTGGTTCAGAATGCTTTTCATCCTGTTTTCCATTGATTGAGCTCACCGTAGGTTGGCCAATCCTTTTTTGTATGCATAGGAAACACCCATGGAAAAACATAGCAATCCAGAGCGATCAATTTCAGACTGAGATTGTGGGAACAGACAAGTTGAATTTCGACGGTGGAGATCCATAAGGCCAATCAGATTGATGGGTTTTTTGCATTCAGAGTGTCGAAATCGTGCGGGGTTTAACATCAAGAATTACCCGAAGAGAAAGAATTACCCGAAGTCCCAAAGACTTGAAGACCCGAAGTTTGAAACTGTCGAAGATCCAAAGTAACGAGAGACTGCCATGTCACTTCGGGCCCATACCCGTTCGGGATAACTTCATGCCTCACAGTCCAAAACTGTCGAAGCCCGAAGTGTGGAAGCACGTGGCACACTCATCATTCATGACATGTGGCACTCATTCCAATTCATTTGGTTGTGTCATTCTCCCATCTCCATGTGACATGTGTCACCTTTCTTTCCATGAAACATTAGCAGCCATGGCATCATATGAGATTAGGCCACCACGTCACTCTGGCCCCATAACACTCTGGGAGATTTCCAATCACAACATTCATAAACTCCCGAAGTGAATCTGGATTGTTCATCAACAAGGACACGTGGACTGTTAAGAATCAAATATCAATATAGCATAGAAAAACCTCGAAATAAGTACTCAACTCCTTGAAAAGAGAGATAATTTTAGATAATAAGCCTCTTTGAGGGGGAAACCTCCTTTTACCCCACATAAATGTTCAAGTACAAGATGACTCCAAATGAAAATGTCTCCTTGGTATATATAGGAGACTAGGAGGTATAATTACAACTAATGGAATAAAGCCGACATAAATAAAATAACATTACTAATCTAATATGCCCCAATTAAGGGGTAATGAGCCAATATTAGGGCTTAACATGCCCCTCCCCTTGAGACAAGTGTTTTCTGCAACGCTTGAGTAACTCTGGATGCTTCTGTATAAAAGAATCATCTTCCCAAGTGGAATCTTCAGCCGGTAGTTTCCTCCATTTAATGAGATACTCTGAAATGGATTTATTCCTCAGCTAGAGAATTCTTGTGTCAGTGATGGCTTCAAGCTTCGATATGATTTTTCCTTCCTCGTCAAGTTCTGGCAATATTGTTTGAACTGGGATCTTGTCGCCTATAACCTTCTTTAAGCATGAAACATGGAAAACTAGGTGTACTCATGAAGATGCAAGCAACTCCAATTTGTATGCCATAGTACCAATCTTTTGCAACACCTTATAAGGGCCATAGTACTTTGTTGATAATTTATTATCCTTCTTGGCTTGCTTGAGGGACATCTGTTTGTATGGTTGTAGTCTTAAAAACACCCAATCC
>ML776773.1:1267772-1317150 GCA_009831015.1 Picea engelmannii
TGAAACTCTGGCACTGGATATACAAAGCAATGGAGAGATTTGGCTATTTTATAGTGAATGAAATTATGAGTATTGACATAATCAATTAGGACTATTACCTTTTTATTTTTGATGTATCCTTCAATCTTGAGGGTTTGAGGAGCGTTAATTCTAGCCAATGCATTACATGATATCGTGGGAGTCAACTCTTCAGATGAAATTGCTTCTACGTTTTCATCTTGAGATGTTTCTTGTTCTTGTTCTTCTTCCTCTTCACAATCTATGTAGAATAATTTATTCTCACCACACGTATGTCCCTTACTGTACTTGCTGTCACAATTAAAGCATAAACCTTTTGATTTTCTTTCCTCCAATTGTTGAGGTGTCAACCTTGTAGGTTGAGGTGTTTTAGAAGAAGGAGCATTGTTCTCTCTATAGATGTTAGTATTGGTCCTTCTAGTAGCCATAGCCATATGTTTACTTTCAACATTTCTTGCCACCTTAAATGCATTCTCCAATGATTTGGGTTCCCAAAGGCGAACCTCATGTTCAATGTTATCCTTTAAAGTTCCTATGAATACATCAATCAAGTGCTCATCTGGAATATTTGTTACCTTTATATTCAATCTTTGGAAGTTCTCAATGTGCTCAATAACTGAACCCTTTTGCTTGAGATTTATCAATTGGCTAAAGAAGGTATTGCTCCTTATATCCTCATAGTGTGCTATCATTTCTTCCGTGAAAATTGTCCAAGTGACGAGTGATTTGCGAGAACAGACCCATCGATACCATACAAATTGATTGGGTTCTAAATATAAAGAAGCAATTCGTACCTTTTGTGTGTGGCACATTATGTAGATCAAAGAATTGCTCCATCTGAAGTATCCATGTGATTGGGTCCTTTCCATCAAACTTCCTCATATCAATATTAGGAACGTGGTTGGTCTTCAATCCAAAGTTGGAGATTCTCCATTCTTGATTCACCTTCCTTGTGTCCTCATCATGAATTTCATGGGATGCATTTTCACTTTCAGGTGTCTTCTCTGTTACAAAATTTTTCAATACTTCCATGATCTTCTCTTTTAAACCATCCATCCTAGTATTTATTGCCTCCAACTTAGCTTCCATCTCTTGTAGTTCATCTTTTGTTACCATCTTCTTTTGTAAATCATTTATGTCCCTACGCATTTCTTCACCTTCATCAAGAGTCCAAGTAGGATTGTCTGGAGGCTTATTTTGTGTAGAAGTTCCCTTTTTGGGTGGCATGTTGGCCAAGTATGACTTTTGAACCTTGATTTTGAGGTGGTTTTTCTAAAAAATCTTTGTTTTGTTGTATCTCCCAAGTTTCGGCCCTTCTGGGTATGAAAATTTCTTTTATGTAGTTCTCTGATATTTCTTCTCTGCAATGCCACAAGTCTGATCAAAATTGGATGTGCCAAGTGGAATTTAAGGTAACTTCCACACAACTTGCTGATTTTTGTCCTTTCCGGGAGATCTCACTTGTACAATGTGCCCCACACAAAATAATTGATATAAAATTTTGAAACTCATACCAGAAATACTAAAGACTGTCCACTATCCAATGAGACTAGTTTCATTCAATTTGGATACTCTAGGAAGCAATTATGATTGTTTTACCTGGAACACCTTCTTGAGACTAGTCAATAGGACTAGTCAGATACCCTATCTTCCACAGGGTGTATCTACTAATGTAAGATGACCCAGAAGCTTAACTTTTTACCACAAATACCTTACTAATTTCTATGAATATCCTCCGAAGTTTAGGATCTGAAACATTACCGAAAAAGTTTTATAGTGAAAATTCCGCAATGACTCAGTTCAGGATGATTCCAGAACCCTATATTGCACAAGTTGTATCTCCGAAAGTATAAGGCCTCAAAATCTGAAATTTAACCCATTGTACCTTGATACGTCTACTAAATATCCTCCAAGATGTTTATTTAGAAACTTTGTAGAAAATAATTTATAGTGAAAATTCCAAGGAGTCTCAGATGTAGCAGCGAAACCCTAAGACCTTGAGCTTTGGTACCATATGTTAAGAACCAAATTTCAATATAGCATAGAAAAACCTCAAAATAAGTACTCAATGCCTTGAAAAAGAGATAATTTCAGATAATAATCCTCTTCGATGGGGCAACCTCCTTTTACCCCATATAAATAATTAAGTACAAGATGACTCCAAATGAAAATGTATCCTTTGTATATATAGGAGACTAGGAGGTATAATTACAACTAATGGAATAAATCCGACATAAATAAAATAACATTACTAATGTAATATGCCACAATTAAGGGGTAATGAGTCAATATTAGGGCTTAACATGGATGCATATCATTCACTTCGAAAATTTTCCTCTGGGAGAATTCCAAGAACAACATTCAAAATTCCTGAAGCCTGATCTTCTGAAGTGAATCTGGATTGTTCATCAATAGGGACACATGGACGTAGATCATTCACTTCATAAATTTTCCTTCAGGATATTTCCAATCAAAACATTCAAAACTCCCAAAGCCCAAAATTATGAAGTGAATCTGGACCATCCATCGACGAGGACATGTGGCGACAAATTCCCCACTTTGGATATATTCCACTTCGGAGGATTGCCCTAGAAAAGAGATGAAAACTCTCAAAGCTCGAACTCCTAAAGTGAATCTGGACCGTCCAAAGCCAAAGGCCACGTGGAGAAAGATCTCTCACTTCAAAAATATGACACTTCGGATGATGGTAAGAACTATGCATTGAAATTCCTGAAGCCCGAACTCCCGAAGTGATCGCAGACTGTTGATCTCAAATCAACCAGCACCGTTGATTTTCACATCAGATAAGGAAGTAATATTACCCGAATCACATATTGTAATCAGATCGATAGCCACAATCCATTGTGGGGGCGTAAACTACCTAGATGTTAATTTTCTAGAGTAGTCCCACAATTGGAACCATGGTATTGTTGAAAGGGTACGTGGCAACTTATGGGATATTGTGGGCCCAAAAGAGGCGTGGAACCAAACCACCCTCGACAACCTCCAAAATCACGTGCTTATATGTCATCATGTCATCACGTCACATCATGTAGTTGCGTGACCTCCACATTACCGCATCACCTCCACTCCTACTACCCCTCAACTTTAGCCACATGTCCCTGGCCTAACTCCCGCATTGATCACCTCAGCGAAATCCCTTTTCTCCACATCAATGGTTCTTATCGCATCCCGAACCCCCCCCCGACCTTTCTACCTTTAATAGTGGGAGGGAGGGGGTGGAAATTGGTTTCCCCACCGTGGGCCCTACCTAACGCGACGGCTCCTTAGGATTTTAGACACCCCCTCTCTAATCCACTTACCGCCTACCTCCCCCTCCAAGATACTGTCGGATTTCCTCTTAATACCACCCCTCTCACCACGCGCCATTTGTCCTGCACTCATGCCTGTCACCTCCACCCCCCTCCACTTCATCCCAATCCATGTCATCCACCTTCACGCGTCCTATCTTCCTATTGGATGCCTACCTCCACGTCTTCCTATTCACAACCAGTTCATCACAGTGAAAGTGAGGAGAAGGGTCATTTACAGTCGATACATAGTACGCTTAGATTCTGAAATTTCATACACATACATAGAGTTAAGTTTCAATCACAGGTCGATGCAGATTGGTTTCATAACACTTCAACAAACTCCCTCTTCCGCAAGAAGATATATGCCCATGCAGCCAATTGTCTCCAGTGGCCTCCAACAACTCGCAGGCATTCCATTACTCAACAACAGAGATCTCCTCTGTCACTCTGAGGTATATTTCCTGTTGAGTCAGTTCCTCTAGTGCATGCATCAATTCTGTCTCAGAGACAGTAGTAGGTTTTGATTGATTAATTCCAACATTTTCTTAGATTAGATACAAGAGTGGTATTCTTTGTGTGATAAGAACCACTCTTGTTTATTAATTCCAGTGTCATAGTCAAGTTAATCATTTGTTTTACGAACAGATTACCTAAAATTAGGTCTTAGTCCCCTAAGGATGAGAACCTCTGCAACTTTGTTAAATAGGGGGTCTTTGAATGTTTTTAGGGTCGATGGTTTTTTGCAAAGACCCTCATTTTTAGACTGTAAATAACTATTTCGAAGCTACCTGAATTGAGAAGTCTTGTTGAGGACCAGAGACAAGTTTGTGTTTTACATCAAAAGTGTGTGTGATTGGATCTGAAGAAGAATTATTTTTTTATTTTTATCCCATGAATGGATGTTGTAACGAGTGAGAGCCTATGAATCTATTGATAAGTTATCTGATTCAATATTTTTATAGTTCTTGTCTCTAATGATGAAGAGTAAATCGTTGTGTTGATATATGAATGATGATTAGAGTTAAATGAACTATTTTTCTTGCCA
Organism: Picea engelmannii; assembly: GCA_009831015.1. NCBI lineage: Eukaryota > Viridiplantae > Streptophyta > Pinopsida > Pinales > Pinaceae > Picea > Picea engelmannii. Next base: position 1,272,150 of record ML776773.1, read on the forward strand.
TCATTTATTACATGTGTGTTTTCTTCTGATAATTGTATCTCAGTCAATAATTGGAACACTAGCAGGTTAATGTATTAGTATCAGACTTGTTGTAGGTGTAAGAGTCATTGTATGCATGTTTGAGCATGTGGGTTATCCCAATCTTATCCTTCTCCAGTAGTTAAGATTTCCCCTTTGTTACCTAGCTGGTTTATACCATCTTTCATCTCGTATTGGTCCCACCTATAAGAGAAAATAAAAAAAGAGAACATTTGAACTGAAGGAGGAGTTTTCACAAGAACACATCCTGTCAATCAATACATAAAGCCCATCGATCATTTGGCCAGATTGCAATATTTGGAGAACCATTCCACCATTAAATGTTGCAGAGTCTAATTGGGGCTTGGTGGCAGGTTTGGTTCCTACTATTGAGTTAAATGGATTTAAGAACCCTCAACAGAATTGGCACTAGATGGAGGGCCTGAAGAATGAATGATTGATAATATCTTTTTACAAAATCTTTCACACAGCCTGTAGATTCAAAACATCCCACATGAATGGCTAGTCATTTCCAAGATAACCCACACACGTTGAGTAATCCTTAAACGAGTAACTCACCCCAGCTAGAGGAAGAACATCTATTCCCTTAGATACCTTACGCTCTTCCTCATGAGGAATTGAACCAATTTAGAAGAATCACAAGATCTTACACCTGACAGATTGGTGCGCTACCCTTACCTATGTTACTTCCTCGAAGAAAACAAGTAAGCAGACTAGTGGTCGAGTCCCTCGACTAGGTTTTTGTGCACACAGTATAAGACCTAATAGATTTATCCCTCACCAAAATTGAACATCCTCTTAATCTAATCCCTAAAACATTGGTCGGTAACTGTTTTGATCTCGACGATTTTTCCGACGAGGAAGGGTTTAACTATGAACGCTCAGTTTCGGGATCGGACGACATGGAAGATAACAATGATCATAATGAAGAAAGGGGAAACTCGCCTCATAATAATCAAACTTGGTTGGAAAAATATTCTCTGGCCATCCCTGGGTGAGTACATAACCTCCCCCGACATCCAAAAAAGTTACTCCCTAAATTTGATCCTGAAACCTCAGGATTGCCTGAAGACCATATCAAAAAATTCATACTAGATATCATACTGATGAATGTTCAACATGAAGATGTATTATGCAGGATTTTCCCCTATACTTTTGAAAATTCGGCCTCCACATGGTATTTTAACTTACTTGTAGGATCCATAACCAGTTGGATGAAGTTTCAAATGATTTTTTAGATAAATTTGCTAAAGAAAATACTAGAGGATCTTTGATGTTTGAGTTGTTCGCCACCACTATGAGTTCAAAGGAGAAGGTGAAAGACTTTAATCAACGGTTCACCACTATACTAAACAAATTTAAACCCGAAGCTAAACCTACTCAGGAGTTTCAAATCGAAGTATATGTTAATTCTCTCCCAGCTTCTATTTCCATGTTTGTGAAGAGGGCTGCCAAAGCAACCTTAGCCAAGAATTTTGAAGAAGAAAAAACAATAGAATTTCAAATGAAGGGATGTAAATAAGGCTAGGTCTCATTAGTTAATAAGGAAGTTCAACCTCCTCCCAGGAGAGGACTTCTATTGACTAGACCCCCAGGAAAACAAACAGAACAAGGTCCCGAAAAAGGAAGTGGAGACATAGAATACCTACAACGCATGGTTAAGAAACTGTCGAACAAAATCATAGACACGAAAATAAGTGTAGGAAAACGAAACCAAGGCTAGAGGCCCTATAAACCATTTTTAAAAATAAATCCACATTTCAGAGAAATTGAACCCCCATAGCCAACTTGAACATCGATCTGGGAAATATAGCATCCGACTCTTTCTGTACCTATCACCAAGAAAATCACTCTGAAAGAGACTGCCCACAATGGGTGCATGCCATGAATTTAATGTCCAACCAATTTCTAGATGAGGTTTCCCTAATCAAACAATCAAGTGGCTCGGTTATTAATATTTTTGATCAGGAAGAATTTGATCCACCAGAAGAAACAATCATGTTGATATTGGACCGTGACCTACCAATGCCTTTTGATGACCTATTTGAGGTTCAAGAACCACCCATAGAAGTCTTGGCTGTGAAAACATGAAGTAGGGGTCAACCTATCTCAAAAGACCTTGCTACAACCCAAACTTCGGGGGGGAAACCAACTCTCGATCACCTGAAAGCACCTTTTTCTCCCCAAAGAAATCCTATAAACATCCATACATGAGAATCTCCCAAGATAGACTACAATATAGTAGAAGACTTGAAAAACTTGAAGGCAGACATATTGGTCATGGACATGTGTAGAATACCTCAACAAAAGGACTTTCTATTACAAGCATTGAAATCAGTAGAAAATCCTACAACAAGCACTGATCAAGGAGAAAATATAACCCCCAGATATCTAAGGAATAAATCAACCGTGAATGCCTGCTCTAAAGATAAGAAGGGAAAACCTTTTGTCCCACCATTCCTTTTGACATTTGAAGTATTCAACAGAAATCTCCATAACTGTTTGGTCGATTCAGGAGCATCCTCCAATGTTATGCCATTGTTTATTTGCAAAAAATTAAATGAAGTCCCTCTCAAAAGAAATAAACATGTAATACAACTAGACAAAACCCAGGGGAAGGTTATCGGAGAGCTCAAATATGTAATGATCATAATAGAGACACACCCCAAATGTTTTCAAATAATTGACATCATTGTAGTAGATATCCTAGAAGCTTATGGATTGCTACTGAGTCAATATTGGTCTAAGAAGTTAAATAGATACTTTAGTATAGACTGGGCTCACCTTTGGCTGCCATTAAAGGGACACATGGATATGATCATAATCATCAGGGAAAGATATCTAAACCACACGGCCACCGACCTGAAAAATATTAACGAGCCCTCATCGACATATTTTCCCGTGCTAGGAAATTATTCCTATGACTCTGATTTCAGGAATTACTTTGCCCTCTCATCTAATATTCCTCTTACTCAAAACTATGAAATAAGTTTTCAAGAAACTTTGCTAACAACGGTAGGGGAGACCCTCTTTTGTCAGGAACCGGTGTTAGAAATCAAGGAACATATAGGGGGAAAGGAGGAAACTGGTATAAAAGGGGAAGTTGATGGTTGTCGTTCACAAATGTGGACCTTATACTTTGATGGATATAAATCACAAGAAGGCTCAGGGGTAGGGTGCATCCTCATTGACCCAAAAGGTAAACAAAGTTTCTTGTCCTGTAGACTAGTATTTGAATGCACTGTTGGCATGTTTATAGGAAGAGTGTGCTTATTATTGATGGAAAGAACAATAGTGATGATGGCATATTGGCAAAAAGGAGAACTTGTTTCAAGTTCATAAGCTCAGGAGGTCGAGCGTAGAATGTGCCAGGTGAGCACCAAAATTATTTTAGGAAGATGTAGAAGGGTTGAGTCCCTTAGAGACTGAACAAGTTTGAGAATCTCAGAAGAGATAGTGCAAAGAGTGCACAAGAGTTGGAATTATTCCAAGTCTCAAGTCTCAGGAGGAATAGTGTAGAGTTGCACGCAGAGCGCAAGTGTGTGACAGGGCCGAGGTTAACTTCATTACCAAATCTCAGGAGAGAAAGTGTTTTCAAAAATGCAGACGAGACCCAAAGTCATCGGGACTCACAAAAGGATCAAAGGTCGAGGCCTTTGACACTTAGAAATTCTTCCAATATCATGAGGAAAATCCTGACCATCCATCGAGAGAGGACATGTGGCAAGAGATCAACACTTCGCTAACTCACAAATCAAGAAATCAGAGATAGGAGAAGCGAGAATTCACAAATTCCAAGTTTGTGATTTGATCTCAACCGTTGGCTGGAAGGAGAGATTTGGATCGTCGATCTGACACAAGTGGAATTCGAGGGTTCAAATTTTGGGAGAACGGGGGTAGCTAACCTCCAGAGACGTGAAGCCTTGAAGCACTTAGTAGTTGGGCCCAGGTTTCATAGACCAACGTCACAGTTGAAGGGTCTTAGCAGGAGGAGCTAGAGCCTAGAGGATTCGTCGATTCAGAAATTGGGAATCGAGAGTATCAAGTTGGCCCATAGCCGAATAACTGAAGTCATGAGTCATGAAGAGCCTTTTGGTCAGGCCTGTGGTCATATCCAGTGGTCACATGGAGAGGAAGGGGCTTAGCCAAAAACTCTAGAGCCCACTGTGAAGTTTTCTCAGGAAGGGAAAAGGTGCCAAAGGAATGAGCGCACAGAGGTTCTCTCTATAACTGCCAGAACAAACTGATTCTATCTTCTAGAGAATTCGAAGAGCTTCGAGATGATTGCCAAAGGAGCTGAAGAGTCTCGAGGTAACGACCAGTGGAATTAAGACTCACCATACAGAAAATTGACAGATGGAAAAGCATTGAAGACTGTAACTGTCATAGAAGCCAAAGAATCTCAAGATAACGGCCACTGATGACGAACAGTCTCAGCATAATGTCCAATGATTAAGAGCATACTTAGTATAATCGCAAGAGAAGATGAAGTGTAGGTGTGATGATCAACCAGAGGTCTTGGCATGACAAAAAGAGGTAGAACAGAGAAGAGGGGCGGACATTTTTGAATGCTATGAAGGTGGGTAGAAGAAGATGAGGTAAATTATCTGAAGGGTGATCATAGGTGCATTGTATAGCATGCAGAGGCAACAAAAGAGAATAAAAGTAAGAAGATAAGTTGAATAGAGTGCAGTCATTTGCAGGAGGAGAGAGAGAAGAGCATATAAACAGAACTAAGCATAGAATTTGAAGGAGGCAGAGGATACATGGAGTTGTAACAGACCATATCAGAGACAGAGAAAGTAAGTAATTTTTTGTAAGTTTCAATCAAGGTGGTAGGGTGGTGCTAGGGAGGATTTCAGTACTCTAAATTCTTGTTGGTTCTAGAAGATATTCTGGGAGTTGGTGCTTCCATATAGTGGGTGCTAGAGAAACCTGAGAGTTGGTGCTTCCATATAGGTTGTAGCCTCATATTTGAGTAGGATCTCAAAGACTGTGATGTACATGAAAGTTTGATCTTGATTGGCATCCTAAAAAGAAGAGGTTTTCACCCTTTATGGGTTTCCTCATTAAAATCAATGTATTTTTGTATTTTGTGTGATTTATCAAATATTGTATATCTATGCATGTTAAGTTATCAGCAACACATTAAATAATAATCACGAAAAAAAAAAAAAAGTTTCAATCTTATATACATAATTGATTCACCCCCCCCTCTCAGTTATATTTCCAACAATTGGTATCAGAGTCACTATCTTTGATCAAAGGTAGATCCATAAGCTTGAACATGACTAGTCATGAAGGAAGTTCAACTAATATAGCTCCTATGTTTGATGGAACAAACTTTTCCTTCTGGAAAATAAGGATGAGAACATATTTAATGTCTTTGGGTGTTGATGTTTGGGATGTCGTTGAAATTGGATATGTGAAGCCTATAGTCTTGGCCTCAAAAGATGATAATTTGGAGTTTATCTTTAATGCAAAAGCAATGAATTCCATCCTCAGTGGACTTGCAGAAGCCGATTTTGTCAAAATCATGCACTGTGATTCAATAAACGTTATGTGGGAAAAGATGATAAGTAGTTATGAAGGTAATGAAAAGGTGAAAGACGCAAAAATTCAAAATCACAGACTGAAATTTGAGCAGTTAAAGATGGATGAAGACAAAACTATCAGTAAGTACTTCTTACGCATAGAATAACTTTTCAACACTATGAAAGGTCTAGGTGAAAAGATAAATGAATCTTTTCTAGTCCAGAAAATATTAAGATCTCTTCGTGATAGATTTAACTCAAAGGTCTCTGCTATAGAGGAAATAACTGATCTCAAAACGTTGACACTGGATCAACTTCTTGGAACCCTAAATTCTTATGAAATGAGAATCACTAAAGGTAAATCCACTACAAGAGAGGCATCTTTTAAAGTAGAGAAAAACACAGACTCTGATATAGATGAGATTGAAGCAAATTTTGTGAGAAGACTGACGAAAAGATCAGGCAAATACAAAGGTAAATTGCCCTTCAAATGTTTCAACTGTGGTAAGATAGGTCACTTTTCATATAAGTTTCCTTACAAAAGAAAGTACCAGACATATGACGATGAAGAGAATCACAAACACAAGAAGGTCCATAAAGAGAATAATTTTAAGAAGAAAAGCCTTTGTGTAAACAATGATGAGGATCCCTCAGATGATGAAAGCAGTGACTCTTCTATTGAAGATAAAAAAAATGATATTATGCTAATATATTTAGAAGATATAAACACTGAAGATACAGTGATTGAGTTTGTTGATTGTAAAGTAGTAGTAGATCTTGAAGGAGAACTTCTCGGTTCCATGGAAGAGATTGATAGACTCAGGGAAAAGAAAAGAAAACAAAAATAGTTGTTGCTCAGGTATGAGAAAACATGCAATGAACCATCTAAAGAAATTTCTTTGTTGAAGGTTAAGTTAGAAGAAGCTAATAATATTGAAGACATCCTCAAACAACAACTGAAGGAAGCCGAAACAAAGGAATTCAAAGTTGAAAACTAGCTTGGTTTATGAAGAGGGATCAAGTAGTGGTCAGCCAAGCAACAAAGAATCCATAAAAATTGTCAAATCTACAACCATTGACAACAAAAAAATTGCAGAAACAAAGTAAGAGAATCAGTCACTAAGGAGGAGTGAAGGAAAAGATACCAGAACTGAATCTGTAGAAAAAAGAAATAATACACTCTCTACTCAAGGAAATCATCGGCATGGAAGAAATCGACTTGCTCAAAGAAGACAACCATTTTCCAGATACAAAGATTTTTTCTATGGATATTGTTTTTACTTCTCTAACTTGGGCCACAAAGCTGTAAATTGTTCTTTAAGATTTAGACATGAGAAATCAAGACAACCAAGGAATAAATATCTTCCACAACAAATAATGAGACAGTTAAGTAAAAAACAACCACAGACTGCAAATCATGTGATGGATAGGAAAAAGATGCATATTAAGCATAACAATCATTATGATCCTTTATTTAGTGAACCAGAATGTTACATCTATCATAATTACGGACATAAAGCTGCAGATTGTCACTTAAAGAACTATAAGCCAGACTCAAATCACATATCAGAAAACGTTGAGGTTTGGAAGAAGAAAGAAGATAACAAGTGTGGATTAGTCTTGTCAGCTCAAAGACAAAATAACCCCTAGTATATTGACAGTGAATGCTCCAGTCATATGACAGATGACAAAAGTAAATTCTTATCATTCAAAGAAAGTAAATCAGGAAATGTGACTTTTGGAACTGATGCTCCAGGAAATATCAGAGGTAAAGGTATAGTAAGCTTAAATAATGGAAGAGGAAAATCTCAAGATGTATTATTTGTTGAGGGATTAAAGCATAATATTCTTAGTGTTAGTCAGGTGTGTGACAGAGGATGTGAAGTCACTTTCACTACCAAGAATTTTAAAATAAAAATAGTGAACACAGGAGAGATGATTGCAAAAGGGGTTAGAACTGAAAACAATCCCTATGTTCTGAGGGAAGATAAGGAGAAATGTCATTTAAGAAAATTTGATGAAGGTCGGTTATGGCATAGAAGGCTTGGACACCTGAATTTTGATCATATTGTCAAACTTAATAATGAAGTTGTTGTGAAAGATATTCCAATAATATCTAAGACTCATAACTCTGTATGCAAATCCTGTCAAATGGGGAAGCTGAGTCGTGCTCAATTCAAATCGAAGAGTTTCACATATTCAGAGAAACCGATTAAAATTGTTCATATGGATCTCTGTGGACCATCGTGAAAGGAAGGAACTGGAGGAGAATGTTACTTTATGCTGGTAATTGATGACTTCTCCAGACTTACGTGGGTTTCCTTTCTGAGAGAAAAATATGATGCATTTGAGAAGTTCAAAATGTTTAAGGAGCTAGCTGAGAATCAGACAGGAAGGAAGTTAAAGGAAGTTCACTCAAATAGAGGAGGAGAATTTATGTCAAGAGATTTCAAATAATTATGTGACAAACATGGAATTAAAAGAGAATATACTATTCTAGGTACTCCCCAACAAAATGGAGTTGTAGAACGCCAAAATAGATCAGTTCAGCAGATGGCAAGGGCTATGATGAGTGAAAGGGACATTTCACTAACCTTCTGGGTGGAGGTTGTTCACACAACTGTTCATATTCTGAACAAAGTGCATATAAGGATGAACAGTGATAAAACTCCATATGATTTGTGGTTTGGTCGACCTGCATCAATCAAGCACTTCAAAGTATTTGGAAGTAAATGCTACATCAAAAATAATGATGATCATCTGGGAAAATTTGATGGTAGAGTTGATGAAGGTATCTTCTTAGGATATGAAACAAATAGTAAAGGATACAGATGATTTAACAAAAGAATGCATAAATTAGTAGACTGTATTGATGTTCGAATTGATGAAGAAGCTCCTGTAAAAGATTAACATAGAAAAAGCACCGATTCAGATGAAGAAGATGATGAGAATAATGAAAATGAAGAACAACGAATCTCAGAGTCACAAGAAGATGATGAATCAGGTGGAAAAGAGACACCCAGACAAGAAGAGTCAAGACAACAATCAACATCAAATCCTTCCTCCAGAATTACTCAAAAGAATCATGCTGCAAGTCAGATAATTGGTGAGAAAGACAAAGGTGTACAAACCAGGAGAAGGATAATCAAAGACATTGAGCAATCACATATAGCCTTCATATCCATGGTGGAACCCAAGAACTTTAATGAATCCAGTAACGATGTAAATTGGTTAAAATCAATGAATGAGGTATTGGATCAGATTGAAAAGAATGACACTTGGGAACTTGTTCCTAGGCCAGCAAATAAAAATGTAATGGGATCCAAATGGGTCTACAAAAATAAGATGAATGAGAAAGGAAATATTGTAAGAAATAATTCTAGATTGGTCTGCAAAGGGTATACTCAAATAGAAGGACTGGATTTTGATGAAACATTTGCGCTCGTAGAAAGATTAGAAGCTATTAGAATGTTTCTTGCATATGATTGTCATAATAATTTTAAAGTCTATCAAATAGATGTCAAGTCATCTTTTCTAAATGGATATCTAAAAGAAGAAGTCTATATGGAACAAACAGAGGGTTTACAATTGTCAAATAACCTTGACTTTGTCTGCAAGCTAAATAAATCCTTATATGGGTTGACACAGGCTCCTCATTCCTGGTATTACAGACTAAATAAGTATCTTCAAGACCAAGGGTTCAAGAGAGGAACAATTGACTGCAATCTATATATCAAAACATAGGATAATTATTTTCTCATTGTGTTGGTCTATGTAGATGACATAATCTCTGAAAGTAATAATACTTCATTGGTACAATGGTTTTCTTCTACCATGCAATATGAATTTGAAATATCTATGATAGGGGAACTGCCATTTTTTCTTGGTCTGCAAATTACTCAGAGGTCTGAAGGAATATTTCTTTCCCAGGAGAAATGTCTAAGAGAAGTGTTAAAAAGGTTTCAAATGGAATATTCTTCACCTATGAGCACACCTATGGTCACTGGATGCAAGTTAAGAAAGGATGATGACTCACCTAATGTTGATTAGAGTTCATATAGGTCTATGATAGGCATCCTATTGTACATCACAGTATCTCGTCCAGACATAATGCATGTTATTGGAATGGTAGGAAGGTATCAGTCTGCACCTAAACAGAGTCACTTGTTAATGTTAGCTGTGAAAATAATTTCCATATATTTGAAAGGAACAATGAACTATGGCCTATGGTATCCTAGGAATCAAAATTTTCAATTATCATTCTATTCAAATGTTGATTTGGCTAACTGCAAGGATGAAAGGAAAAGCACAAGTGGAGGTGCATTATTCTTAGTAGATTCTCTTGTAGCATGGTTGATCAAGAAGAAAGGTCCCATTTCCTTATTGACTACAGAAGATGAATACTGATGCAGGAGCATCGCCCACACATCAAGCGAGCCAGCGTGGAATCCAGCACAATTTTTGAAATCACCTTGAAACTGTTGCACAAACATTAATGTGGAAATTTAATGAAGTGAAATTTGTATATTGTAATCGAACCTTGATCCTTTAGCTCTCATCCTTAGTAGGTAGGAGGCATTTAAGATAGTTAATGTAAAGTAGATAGAATTGAATTCTAGACTAGACAGTTGTAGAGTGCAAAAGGGAAACGGGATATAGACACCCTCATTGTGCATTTGTAACATTATCTGAGAAGCATTTGAGCAAGAGCATGAAGAGATCTGTGTAAGAACACCCATGTACAGATATTTGAATTAATAGAAGAAAGATTTGATTCAAATTCATGGTTTGTGATGTTCTCTGTGTATTGAGGTTGATATGTTCGTGAATGTTTGTTTCCAGTTATAAATTTTATTTTACATGTTATGTATATGATTTCATGTCTGAATTGGATTCTAAAGGGGTGAAGGAATGAGTTTCAATCGTTTCTCTATTTGAGCCAGATAATTCCTGCAAGGAGTGCAGTCGAAGTGTCCGCAAGGAGTGCGTTGAAAGAGGGTTCAAATAGAGATAGCTTTTGTTCTCATTCATCCCAAAGGTGTAGTTGGGCACATGAGCCGTGCAAGGAGTGAGTAGGCCAGGTAAAGGTCTCAAGGGTGCGAACCTGAGTGGAGCACCGAGAGACTGTTGCTGCAGGTGCACACAGAATCGAGGAACTTCAACACTTAGACGTGGTTGAAGGTTTTCCGCAAGGAGTGCGTGCAAGAGTTTCTGGAAGGACTTAAGGTCGTGAGAAAGCTCAGGAGGGATAGGCCTTTGAAATTGTTGAAGGACAGCGTAGAGGGGTTGTTCCTTGGAAGTTCACAAAAGCGTCGCAAGTTGGAGTACAGGTGAACGAGTTCTGCAGAGGAGTGCTTGGTCATTTCATAGATTTCATCAGGAAGAGTGGACGGTCAATATTCTTTGAGGAGAATTTGCGACATCCCATGGATCATCAGATCTCACCAAGGTGCAAGGGAGATACAACGATGTGTTCCCGAGAGGTTTAAATCTTAGGAGGGGCAAAGCCATTGATCAGGTCCACGAGGATCGTTGGATCTACACGTATATCATGTATCGGGGTTTCATTGATCGAAACTCAAAAACATTTCGACGAGAATCGCGATATTGCGATACGTGATATTCCAATGGGTATGTAAACAGTGTGGGGTCACAGGAGGTGGTGACGTAGACAGGTGGCATGAGGTATCGAAGTTTCGCAGAAAGAAGTGCCGAAAACGTTGCATCAGGATTCGCGAAGTCGCGAACCCCGAATTCCCGATATAGGTGACGGGACGCTGAAAGGTCAACTCGCACGTGTGTCGGGTAATCGGCATATCGGGAGTCGGGAGTCAGTAAAGAAAAGTGTTTGACATCGCGAGTAGCGAAATCACGATAGGAGAAGTCTCGACAGGTAAGGGAAAGGTCAGTGTTGACTTGTATCGGTGATCGACGATCCGAGAGTATAGTGTTCAATCATTGACCTTGCGAAGTCGCGAAGTCCGATCCTCCGAGTGCAGAGAGGGGATCGGGTGAAGAGTTCTGTGGGTGAGGATTTCTCGACAGGGAAATAGAAGAGCTATTTAAGAGTTCTTCGAGCCTTGAAGAAGAGAGGATCCTGTGAAAAGGCGTGCCTATGGGTGCGGTTGCGTCAGTTTGGTATCAGAGCACAGAAAGATTATTTGCTTTCTGTAGCAGAGAAGAAGAAAATTCACCATGCCACCAAGGAGAGAAAGGCAATCACCCGATCCAGAGGATAGGGAAATGCCGAGAAGAAGAGGCAGGTAGGCGACAAACCCAGTCATGGAGAGATAGATGCATGATCTCCGAGCAAGACTCGAAGACATGGAGACAGCGCAAAGGTGTACAACTAGTGCTAGGGATCTTAGTGACTCCGAAAGTGAAGTCAAGGCTGAATGTGAAGAGGAATTTGCAGCCGAAGATGCATCAAATGAGCGTTTGATCAAAGTTATTGTCAGGATGCGTGCAAAAGAAAAGATGGACATTCCAGTTTACGAGGGAAATCTGGATGCAGAGGAGATTCTAGATTGGATTAGAGCTCTAGATACTTACTTCGACTACGAAGACGTCGAAGAGGAAAAGAAAGTCGAGCATGTTGTTACACGCTTGAAAGGACATGCAGGATTGTGGTGGGATGAACTACAAGATGACAGACACTGCAAGGGCAAGCATAAGATCAAGAGCTGGGACAGGATGATCGTGAAGATGAAGGTGAAATTCATCCTGAGGGATTATCAAATTACTCTGTTCAGGAGGATGAAAAACCTGAGACAGAAGTTGATGACAGTAAAAGAATACACTGAGGAATTCTACAAACTGAACACCAGAGCAGGTCATCGGGAGAGAGATGATGAGAAAGTTGCCAGGTATATGAATGGTCTGAGATATGATATCCAGGATGAGATGAGCATGGTAACCATCCGAACGGTGGAATATTCTTATCAGATGGCTCTGAAAGATGAAAAGAAGTTGAGTCGAAACCAGAGTCAGAGGGGCCGAGGTAGAAGACAGCCCAGAGGCAAGTCAGTTTCCCAGGAAAAATTCCAGAAGCCCAAGGAGGAATAGAAGAAACCTCAGACTCGTACTGAGAGAGGTGGAACCTCACAGCGAGGGCAGCCATATGTTGAACAGAGAGGGAAACATAATGAGAAGAGAGGATATTATGCTGACAATAACACCTTTCCTCGTACTAGAGGTAGTGGAAGAGGAAGAGGTGGAGTCATCACATGATTCACATGTGGAAAGAATGGGCACAAGTCTTAAAGTGTCCAGAGAAAAATAAGGACATTGGAGAAGCTCACATTACCGAAGCACAGAGGCAGGATGTTGAGGCAGAATACACTGAAGGTGGGAGATCGCTCATGATGCAAAAAGTCCTTTTGACACCCGAGAAGGAGGTGGAAAGTTCAGTCCAAAGGACTAGACTTTTTAGGACTGCTTGCAAGACCAAGGATAGGGTATGCAAGGTCATTGTTGACAGTGGTAGCATGTATAATCTCATATATACAGAGATGGTAGAGAAGCTGGAGCTGGAGACGATGGATCATCCAAGCCCATACAGAGTTTCATGGTTACAAAAAGGACACCAGGTAACTGTCACAAAACAATGCGTGGTTGAATTTAAGATAGGGGGATATAATGATAAGATATTATGTGATGTCATTCCTATGGATGTTTTTCATCTATTGCTGGGTAGACCATGGCAATATGATAGAAATGTGATTCATGATGGGAGGATGAACACATACACCCTGGAGAAGAATGGGATGACACACATGTTTCTTCCAATTAAGGATAAGGAGGTGAAGCTTGAATCAAGCAACACAGTACTTCTCATGAGTGGGAAGGAACTTCTTACCGAGGTTAAGAAGAAGGGGGATCCACAGTTCATTGTGGTCAGGAAGCCAAGGATTGTTCTAACTAGCACAAGAGTGGATGATTTACCAGAGGAAGTTCAGGAACTACTGGAAGAGTTCGCTGACATCATAGTGGACGAACTACCTCATTCGTTGTTGCCGATCAGGAGTGTGAGTCATCATATTGATCTCATACCAGGGGCCAGTTTTCCAAACAAAGCCATGTATAGATTGACACCGCAGGAGAATGAGGAGGTTAAAAGTCAAGTACAGGAGTTATTGGAAAAAGGTTTGGTCAGAGAAAGCTTGAGTCTATGTGTCTGGAGGATGTGTACTAACTAGAGGGCGATCAACAAGATAACCATCAGGTACATATTTCCATTGACGAGGATGGATGATCTGATGGATTTCTTAAGTGGATCAAAGTACTTTTCAAAGATTGATTTGAAAATCGGATATCATCAGATTCGCATGAGAGAAGGAGATGAGTGGAAGACAACATTTAAAACAAACGAGGGTTTGTATGAATGGCTTGTTATGTTGTTTGCATTAACAAATGCACCGAGTACCTTCATGAGGTTTATGAACGAAGTCCTGAGGGAGTTCATCAGGAAATTTGTCATCGTGTATTTGGATGACATACTGATCTACAGTAAGACAGTGGCAGAGCATCTGAAGCATTTGGCTACAGTGATGCAGAGACTATAGCAGGAAAAGTTGTTGATAAATATGAAGAAGTCCTCATTCATGAAGACAGAGCTCATTTACTTGGGGTTTTGTATTTCTGCAACTGAGTTGAGGATGGATCCAGATAAGGTGGAGGTAATCAAGAATTGGCCATCACCGAGAAATATATTTGAGGTGAGAAGTTTTCATGGATTGGCTAGTTTCTACTGAAAGTTCATCAGGAATTTCAGTGGAATTAGCGCGGCGATGATGGATACAGTGAATAAAATACATAAGTCTTTTCACTGGATAAAAGAGGCTGAGAAGAGCTTCAAATTGTTGAAGAGGAAGATTATGGAACAACCAGTTTTGGTGTTTCCATATTTCCAGAAAACATTTCAAGTGAAATGTGATGCAAGCAAATTTGCAATCGGGGCAGACTTGAGTCAAGAAGACAGGCCGATAGCATATTTCAGCGAGACGCTGAATGAAGCGAAAGTGAAGTAATCCACATATGATAAGGAGTTTTATGCTATCATACAGGCATTGAAAAAGTGGAGGCACTATTTAATTCCGAAGGAGTTTGTATTGTACAATGATAATCATGCATTGCAGTTTGTGACTCAATAGGAGAAGTTGAATCAGAAACATGTCAAATGGGTTGAGTATATGCAGAATTTCACTTTTGTGATTAAACATATTTCTGGTACTACTAACAAAGTTGTTGATGCTTTGAGCAGGAAGTGTTTGTTGTTGCAGGAGTTCAGAGTCAAAACGCTGGGTTTTGATGATCTCAGGAATATGTACGCAGATGATCCGGATTTCAAGGAGGTGTATGAAGCAGCTGAGAATCCAGTTCTCAGAGATAGAAGCCAATGGGCCAAATACATGATCCAGGAAGGATTGTTGTCTAAAGGCAATCAACCGTGTATTCCGAAATGCTCCATGAGGGAGAACTTGTTAAAGGAGAAACACAGTGGAGGATTGGCAGGACATTTTGGCCATGAAAAAACATTCGCAAAGCTGAATGAGTCATATTACTGCCCGGGAATGAGAGCAGATGTCAAGATATTTTTGGACAGATGCAAAATTTGCCAGCATTTGAAGGGAAGGAAGCAGAATGTGGGATTTTATCAACCATTTCCCATACCAGAGAGGTCGTGGGTTGCGATTAGCATGGATTTTGTATTGGGGTTGCCAAGGACACAAAGAGGATTTGATTCAATCTTTGTGGTGGTAGATAGATTTTCCAAAATGGCACACTTCATTCCATGTCAGAAGACCAGTGACGTGACTCACATCGTGAACTTGTTTTTCAAAGAGGTCATTCGACTTCATGGTTTGTCGAGAAGTATAGTTTCGGAACGAGATACCAAATTCATAGGGAATTTTTGGAGGACCTTATGGAAGAAGCTGGGAACTAACTTGGAATTTAGTTCATCTTATCATCCGCAGATGGATGGAAAAATAGAAGTGGTCAACAAAAGTCTGGGAGACTTTCTGAGGAGCTTGGTGACAGAGCACCATAGCCAGTGGGACAGTATATTTCCATAGGCAGAGTTTGCATACAATGACTCAGTCAATAGGAGCACAGGATGGAGTCCATTTTAGGTTGTTTATGGCATGCAGTCGAGAGGAATTTCTGAACTGAGGGATTCATAACAGACTGCGACTAGCATCACTAGTGCAGAAGAATTCACTGAGGCGATGAAAGAACTTCATAGCCAGGTGAAGGAGAAATTGTTGAAATCAAGCCAAGAATATAAACACAGAGTAGATCAACATAGAAGACAACTTCAGTTTGAAGTTTGTGATCTGGTTCTGGCACACTTAAGGAAAGAAAGGTTCCCGAGAGGAACATACAATAAGCTGAAAATGAAGAAAATCGGGCCATGCAAGGTCTTGAAGAAATTTGTGGACAACGCTTATGAGATTGAATTACCCGATGGGATCGGAATATCTCCGATATTCAATATCTCAGATTTGTACCCACATAGAGCTAGAGAAGCAAAAATTGGAGATAAGAAGCCAGTGATCCAGTTGACAAAACAAATGCCAGTTGCAGAGAAGCCACAGATGGAGTGCATACTGGACAAGAGGGTAAGTAAGAGGAACAAGCGAAAGCAATACTTTGAGTATTTGGTCAAGTGGAAGAACCATCCAGTTGAAGATGCTAGTTGGGAGACTGAAGCAGAGATACAGAAGCATGGACAGACCATGCAGGATCTCATGGACAGGAGCCCATGAAAGTTTTCAAGCGAGGGAGTATGATGCAGGAGCATCGCCCACACATCAAGCGAGCCAGCGCGGAAGCCAAAGGATAGCTGGACAAGCCAGCATAATTTTTGAAATCACCTTGAAACTGTTGCGCTAACATTAATGTGGAAATTTAATGAAGTGCACTTTGTATATTGTAATCGGACCTTGAGACTTTAGCTCTTGTCCTTAGTAGGTAGGAGGCATTTAAGATAGTTAATGTAAAGTAGATAGAATTGAATTCTAGACTAGACAGTTGTAGAGTGAAAGAGGGAAATAGGATATAGACACCCTCATTGTGAATTTGTAAAATTATCTGAGAAGCATTTGAGCAAGAGCATGCAGAGAGCTGTGTAAGAACACCCATGTACAGATATTTGAATTAATAGAAGAAAGCTTTGATTCAAATTCATGGTTTGTGTTGTTCTCTTTGTATTGAGGTTGATATGCTCGTGAATGTTTGTTTCTAGTTATACATTTTCTTTTACATGTTGTGTATATGATTTCATGTCTGAATTGGAGTCTGAAGGGGTGAAGGAATGAGTTTCAATCATTTCTCTATTTGAGCCAGAGAATTCCTGCAAGGAGTGCAATCGAAGTGTCCGCAAAGAGTGTGTTGACAGAGGGTTCATATAGAGATAGCTTTTGTTCTCATTCATCCCAAAGGTGCAGTTGGGCACATGAGCCATGCAAGGAGTGCGCAGGCCAAGTAAAGGTCTCAGGGGTGCGAACCTGACTAGAGCATCGAGAAACTGCTGCTGCAGGTGCACGCAGAGTCGAGGAACTTCAACACTTAGATGTGGTTGAAGGTTTGTTGCAAGGAGTGCATGCAAGAGTTTTCGGAAGGATTTAAGGTCATGAGAAAGCTCAGGAGGGATAAGCCTTCGAATTTTTTGAAGGAAAACATAGAGGGGTTATGCCTTGGAAGTTCACAGAAGTGTCGCAAGTTGGCGTACAGGTGAACGAGTTCCATAGAGGAGTGCTTGGTCATTTCGTAGATTTCATCAGGAAGAGAGGATGGTCAATATTCTCTGAGGATAATTCGCGACATCTCGTGGATCGTCAATCTCACCAAGGTGCAGGGGAGATACAGCGATGTGTTCCCAAGAGGTTTAAATCTCAGGAGGGGAAGAGCCGTTGATCAGGGCCACGAGGACCGTTGGATCTACACGTATATCGTGTATCGGGGTTTCGTTGATCAAAACTCAAAAACATTTCGACGGGAATCGCGATATTGCGATACACAATATCCCGACGGGTATGTAAATAGTCTGGGATCACAAGAGGTGGTGACGTAGACAGGTGGCACGAGGTATCGTAGTTTCACAGCGAGAAGTGCCGAAAACATTACATCAGGATTCGCGAAGTCGTGAACCCTGAATTCCCGATAGAGGTTGTTGTTCCTAAGTCTGTACTTAAGGCTTAGAAGTACAGTGTCAAGGCATCCGAAAGTATGATAAAGGTTGATAAAATATTACACTAACCTTCGGTATAGGAAACTAATGAGGATTTCTACGTTCTTGTCATCTAGCTTCCAACTGTTCCTGGGTAGTAATATCTTGTTCAATGGCTGCCCATGAACGTTCTAGTTCCTCCCGGGTGTTAGCAGTTTTAAGGATTGTATCAAAAAGATTTTAAGAAATATGTGTTTGATTGGATAGTTTGGGTTGAATATTAGGTTGAGTTGTTGCAGGGACAGTCATTTGAGGAACAATACCAGTATGAAAACGATTTAAGGAGAGATTTTAATGCTGTTTCAATTTGGTCTTAAGAAAGAGATATTTTTACTTTAAGAATAAAATAGAAATTAAGATGCAGATACGCAAGGTTCATGTCAATAGAAAACTCACACATACACAGAAGAAGATATTAGTATGGAAATAACTGACATAGTGTAAATAAACATGTAATTCTATAAATACAAATTGGTCTTACACCCGCTGATAGCTGGTGCAGAGGAAAGACAATAACCAATTACAGAAAGGTGAAATCCCTTCTCTATAGTAGTGGTCGTACTAAAGTATAGTGATACACATCAATTATGAGAAGTGGAATGAAATGAAACATGAAACATAAAGAAAACAAACTTGTAATACAGTCGGGACGGAATCGAGAATCTTCAAATTTGCTTGTATTAACTTCTTAATACAAAAACTCTTTTACAATCAATACCAAAAGGTCCATCCTTTTCTTCTTATTTTTGTGATCTATTTATACAAATTTGCAGATCAGTTAGAAAATCAACGGTTTCATAAATTCAGTTACAAACGAGAGGAGCGAATTCACTCCATCTTTCCTACTCCATTTTCAAAAGGCGTCAGGTGCTTGTCTTTACGTGGATTCGGTGCATATGATACATTTGTCTACAAAATGGGATACAAGCTATGAAGGCTCTGCCTGACAGTTGGCCTTGGATAAATAGCACTCTCGGGCTAACTGTGGAAGTTTATCACCCATTTGTGCATCAATGATGTCAAGGGCATTGAGTTGTGCGCTCGGTTGAATTAAATGTTTATCAACTTGAGCCATGTCTACCCTATCCATATTAGAGATATCCGTTGAATCTCTCTCATTCTTCTCCTTCAAATCGAGGGAGATCTGATCTACATTAATTTGCCTTAACGTCTCTGAGTCACCTCCACTCTCCATTCCTAACTTCTCACCATCTATAGCATTGAAGGCTTCTTCTAATGAATTAGTTACTTTTTGGGCCTGTTCCTTACTTAAAGTGATATTATTCTCCCAGTCCTTTAATAGAATGTTACCTCTAGTTTGTTCAGCGATAGTGAGTCCAGGAGAGCCTGAAGAAAATCTATTGTTAGTAGCTATCACCGCCTCTTGAAAGGCGACCCGAGCAGCCTCTGCGATCCTTTCTCTGACAGTCAAATTCTCGGAAATCCGATGCACCAACAGGCAATCCTCTCGAATCACTCCCACTTTGTCTAGCAGACTCTGTTGTACAGAAGAGATCCTGCTCTGGATATCAATCGCTCGGGATTTGAACCCCTCGACGTTGATCATTCTTCTTTCATCCACCTCTAACTGAGCCTACAACCCTGTGATCATACTCCTCTGTTGACCTGCCTGTATTCGACCCTCTCAGATCACTGAATTCACTTGTTCCATCTTGGTTTTGAGGAATTCTATTTCCTTTTGATCAGCCAATCGAGCCAGTTCTATTTCTCCACTCGCCTGACTCTTAGCGCTTTTTGTGGCCGAAGCTACTCGGGCTTCGAGTGTCTTGATCAGGCAATTCTTTCTTTTGAGCTGATTTTTTAACATCCCGACCGAGAATTGATTTGCCGACGCATACTCTCCTAGCGTTCCCGCGATCTCTGTGGCAAATTCTTCACTCTTTTTATTCTTTCAATCTGTCATCACTTTGAATTTTTTAGCTGTTGATCCCTCATCCTGGTAGAACTCCCTTTTCACAACTGCTTTTCTCTTTTTGTCAAAGAAGAACTCATTTGAAGGAAGTTCTTCTGCTTTGATAGGCATTAGCTCCTCACCGAAAATCCATCCCTCTTCTATATTCCCTTGCGTTGACTGCAAGGGGGTGACAGAGGTGATGGGTTCCCCGATCTGTTTCACTGCCTTTCCTGGTGTGACGACTGAGTCCTGCTTCTTTGGAGGATCAGAGGTCTTCGTCTCGATTTCGGGATTATGGGTTTTTGGCGGGCCTCTGTTCTTAAATTCCACCTCTAGACTATGTTCCTTGGATGGATCCTTGGTCTCTTCCTCTGCTTCGGGATTCTTCCCAGACCCCCCTTCCTGGTGTTTTTCGGGGTTAAGAATTTTCTCCTCGGAACCTTCAGCATCCTTCCCTTTTTCCTCGGAAATACCTAAACCTCCCAAGACAGTGGGAAGGCTTCTTCGTTTATGCTCTTGGAATTTCAAAACAGAGGTCATGTCCTTGGGTGCTAAAGATCGGATTCGAACTATCACTTCCTGATAAGACCTCGCCCCTCGGAAAATATCATCCGAGGGTGAACACTCATGTTCAAACTTCTTCAGCCCACAATTTGCCAAATGGTTGCTTACAATTTTCTGAGGATCATGATTTTTATACTCAATAGAGACCAAACTTAAGTCTTCCAAGGTGGCAGCCTCGGCTTTGGCATGCCCAAAATCCAATAAGGAATAAGAATGTAGTCGAACGGGGAAAAACGACCATACCTTCTTCGATGATGCTTTGAGCTCTTTACTTATTCTGTCGATCACTGTTTGTCGGGCAATCTCGCGACATGCGAGCTTGTCGGGGATGAACAGTGGTAGCGCAAGAGGGGGAACAATAGCTCCGAACACTCTGAAATAGGAAAACTCTGCTTCTGCGTACCAGTCCGCGATACCATTCATATTTGCAGCAATGCTATCCGAGATGCGAGGCGACGAACGAAAAAAAATGGCGATGTGCAGGGGCACCATCACCCAGTTGAAAACTTCATAAATAAATTTGTTTGCTTTATCTTCCCACAGTTTGTCGTGATACTCGTGTACAGGCTTTTCTTGGGCTGGACTCCAAGCCCAGTTCATCAAAGGGAATGGAGTCATAGAACATATCGTGTCCATGATATACGCAGACATGAAAAAAGAGGAAGGTCTTCCACTTTCTTTTTTCTCTCGGTATTCGGTGACCCGGTTGAACAGACTGTCCGAGAGTATTTTTTCCCAATTAAATGAGCAACCTTCTACTACCCGGAATATGAGAGGTACCCAGGCAATGTAGAAATGAGTTGTATCCTCCTTTCCAAACAGTCAGCATGTCATCATCGCCACATACATATACTGTGGCTCCAGCGAAGCAATTGAATAGATACCCTGGTCATTTGCTCTGAATTTTGTGGAGCACAAAACCCAATCTTTTATCAAACCGGGCATGGTTTTGTCAAATTCAGTGCATTCCTTCTTTTTGAATCCCTCCAGGAATTCAGTGGCATATGTGTATTCAGATGTTGCTGGGATCTTGTACATAGTTTGGATATGCTCTGGTCTAAAAGTCCCGACCGTGGCCCATTGATAATTTACGATAGTTCTGGTGGATAGGTCTATGTGGTCCAACGCCCATCGGATCATGTCGTAATATGGAAACAATCGTGGTCTGGTTGCAACCCGGTGCATTCCAGACTGAACAACTATCTTGTATTTAGTGTTCAGGTCGTCCTTTTCGTTATCATTGTCATCGGAGCCTGAGTAATTCACCAACTCAGATTGCAGAATATCTGAAACGAACGACCAGCTAGGTACTGAGATGCCAGTCCGAGGTGAAGTATCAGAGACAGTGTCGGAACCCTGTGCTAGGATCGCGACATTCGCCTTCGCAGCTTTCCGTGGAGCCATGGCTGAAGTTTGATTTTTCGCTCTTCTGTGATAGACCTGTGTATACATGCAGAAATTAGTTCACTCGTAGAAAGGTGAGCTCTGTGAGCTTATGAGAAATGTTTAAATAAAATGAAACTCCCGTATATATTTGAAAACTCTGTACTATTCGAATTAAGTCTGTCAAATCGCAATTAGAAACAAATTTATTGCGTAAATCCAATCTTATTTATTCGTGGATTTACCCCAATTCTTCATTAATGTCATCAATGTTCGGCGGCTTGACAGGCAGTCGGGGTATGGAGAGAAATCAGCTACCTTGGGAAATGCACAAACCTCGATGCGCGGGATATATTTCTCGCCATTCGCAACATCGTGAATTTCCTTTTTGCATTTTGACTCTTCAACTCGCGAGACTGCGAGTGTCAATTTCAACTCAATTAACAGTAATTGTGATTTGGAGCATCCTTAATTATATACTTAATTTATTCGCTATATCGCGACTCAGAACTTCGAAGACAAATTTTTGGGAGAATAGTATGCCGAGTCGCGATACCGCGATGTAGTGATAATTAAGGATCAAATTACGGGAAGAACATATTAAATTAGGTTACTAATTAATCTTGCCATAATCATGTCGCAACCTCGTGAGTCAGGATTTTAGGCGCCTTAACTTTATGAAAGAAAGTGATGAGTGGCGAAATGCTGAGAACCAAATTTAACCATGGTTAGTTTTTTGACCTTTAATCCTTGACCAAGGTTATCGCAAGAATTATCGCATTCTCGGCTCTTGGGGCTGTAAGAACAGAAACTTGGGTTTGACGAATGTCAAGACGCGAACTCCCGACAACGTCCACTCATGAGTTACAAGATTTACCCTAGTTAATGTCTTGGGTGGAAATTGAAAACGATTTCGCCGTTTCGTGACTCGGGATGTGTGAACTCAAGGTTTAAAGTATCTGACCTGCAGGACCCCGAAATGAAACAAAAGAGTGAACATACTCGTGAAAATGGATCTGTTTCGAAAGTAGAAAATGTTGTTGTCCAGGCGACAAGATTTCAGAGTCTTAAGATCTCGGAAGAAAAAGAAAATCAATCTTCAGATTTCAAGTATCAAAAATTGAAAAATGTGCAAGGTAAAATCAAGGGCGGCTCCAACATAGGCTCCAACTAGGGATCCCGCCTCCCTGTGAGGCAGGAAGAATAGTAGACCAGGTGCCAATATTGGGTAAATGGAGTCATAAGCTAAAATCAACAGAAAAGAATCAAGGAAAAAGATAGAAGGGAGGGAAAAGCTTCGTTTGTACTTCAAGAAGCTTCAGTTTTTTTTTTTTTTTGAACTCAGATACTCTTTCCAAACACGGCTGAAATCACTTTCACAACTTTCCCTTTCTCACTACTAACTTTGGGGACGCTTTAAGACATTCGAAACGACCCTAGGATATTCAACAGATCCTGTGATTCTCAGCTTGCATCAAAAGAATGACATTATATAATTTTAAATAGGGAAGTCCCGTCGGAATTTGGGGAAATGATCAGGTTTTTCAGAAAGCATTGGTTACCGGAGTAAATTGATATTTATGTATAACAGCCTTACAGATCTCTCAGACATTGTTTCACTTCCAGCGAGCCTGTTCAGTACCCCGGTGAAGTTGTCTGACCCTTTTTTGCTGAATTTCTTTTCACCACTTCGGAAAATATTTATGCGTTTAAACGCTAAGACGAGGGAAATCATTCCTGAATTTCCTTTCATCGTCTTCCTGGACTAGGCGGGGGCAATCATTTCTGAATTTACTTTCACCACCTGTCTTGTAATTTACTTTTAAAACACGAAGATGGGAGCAATCAGTTTATATCAGGGCTAAGATCTGTGTAATATTTTGTATCAGAGGTCTGTCAACTCCTTTTGATTACTCGGTATCAATCTTCCTTTGACCCTCACAAGACCTTCATTCTTAGGGAGACAGGGGAATATAATAAAATTTTAACGGACATCCTGTTCCAACAAGCTTTGAATTTTTCAACGTTGTTGAAAGACCTAGGGAAGTTAGGATCGTTATGACGTTCCTTAGCATTAGCAGAGGATCGAGTAGTTGTGAAGACCAGCTCTCTTATTAAGATTTGTTTCAAAATATCTAAAGTTTAAAACGAAAAACTTTTACCCCTTCACAAGGACTCGAAAAATAGTGACTCGCTAAAAGTTAGGCCCGGCGATAGACAGAAAACAAGGCAGCAATTCAAAGGCTTAATATACAAAAAGGTCACAACAGTTCGAGACTAGTTTTCGAAGGTATTTAGGGACCAATATTATTACTGACTGTGTTTAGGTCTAAAGTATTCTTTCAAATTCATTTATCTGAAGATTACGAAGCCAAAAATAACCCTGTTATATAACCTTTATATTGTAATTTGAACAATGTTACCTTAGTTTGCTTGAATCAGCCTTTCATGACTTGTAAGATGAGAACGCTTACCTCTATCTTTTCTTTTCGCTTTCTTTATGGACTATGAATTTTCTTATGTATCACCTGTTTTAAGTCGTTCTATTTCCAACACTGACCTGCACATTATTTTTTCTTTGCTAGTTTCATCTGCAGCTAGAATCCTGTAAAAACAAACACAAATCTTATTGGAAAGGTGTTGAGAATTTTATGAAAGAAAACCAAAAATTAAAAGTAAATGTTCGAACGAAAATATAAATATGTACAAAACCTTCATAATGAAATTTATTTATTTACAAATTTTTATTTTATTTTATTTTTTACGTCATGTAGTTCTTTAGAAACCGCCCGTTAATAGGGGCGCTGAGAACTTCTCCATCAATATTTTCCAGAAGAAAAGAATTTTTTCCTTCTGGAGCCGAGACCCTGAATGGTCCATACCAAAGGTTATCAAATTTGCCATGCTTCGCAGCTTCTTCCCTTATCTTATCCCATATTAACACTAAGTCACCTGGGAGGAACTCTCTGTCTTTTGCCTTGAGGTCGAATAATGCTTTCATATCGTCCTGGTACTTCTGCATTTTCTCATCAACCTCCACTCTATGCTGTTGAACCTCGATCAACTGGTTAATTCTCCTGGTCATATGATTGGGTTCTTCGTTCTGATCTTGCCATAATTTCATCACTGGTAATGCTAAGTTTATAGGCAAAACAACATCAGTCCCATAGACCATTTGAAACGGTGAAATGTCGATAGACCTTTTAGTGCTGATGTGGTTTGCCCACAACGCGTACTTCAAATGCACATGCCAGGATCTTTTATTCTCATCCAGTATTTTCTTGATTATATTTACCAGGCTCTTGTTGGATGATTCGGCCAGCCCGTTTCCCTGAGGGTAATAAGCAGTGGAATGGCCGAGGATGATATTTTACTTCTGACAGAAGTTGATCATAGCCATGGACTTAAAATATTGGGCGTTGTCGGTAATAATATTTCGGGGACATCTGAATCTTGATAAGATATTGTCCTCCAAGAAGTCGATCACCATCGAGTCTGTTGCCCTTTTGGTTGGAATGGCTTCCACCCACTTTGTAAAATAATCTGTGGCTATTAGGATCCACTTATGTTGAGCACTAGAATGGGGATTAATTTCCCCTATAAAATCTATTCCCCATTGTTGAAATGGAGCTTCAGTTTTGACTGGAAAGAGTGGCAGGGAAGGGAGTTTCTGTTTACCAGCGAATATTTGACACAGGTCACAGGTACGCACTTTGGTATTGACCTCCGAAAATAGTTTTGGCCAATAGTATCCGTCCCTCAAAATCTTGTAGGTTGTGGCTCTCCATGCATGGTGTCCTCCACATATTCCTTTATGAAATTCTTCTATGACCCGTGGAGTTTCTGACTCAACCAGACAGACTAGTAAGAACCGGAGCGGATCCTTCCAGTATAGTTGATTTTCGGAGATGCAATATTTTACCGCGTGGAGTTTTAAAGTTTTGCATTTGGCTGGTGATAATCCATCTAGACATTTCAGGTTTAACAAATAGAAAACTATGTCTTTATACCAGCCTGACGACACGAATTTTCCTTCAACCTTGATTGGATGTGTCTGGTCGTCCGGCTCTTGCGAATGTGTATCTTCATCTCCCCCTTGGAGGCAATTGATATCAAGAGCTCTAAGGTTCGACTCAGCCATGAGTTTGGCCAGACCCTGCCCCTTTATCAATTTAGTAGGCTTGACTTCTAGGTCAAATTCTTGTATTTTAGCGAGCCAACACCCTCATTTTCCATCGCTATCTGGTTGTACCAATATATCCTTCACAACGCTGGTTGGCACGTATGCGATAATTTTTGAATGCAGAACGTAGGGTCTGAATTCTTTTAGCACTTTCACCATTGCGTATGCCTGTTTTTCTATTATATCATATTTTAGTTCGGCGTCTCTAAGGCTCTTGCTAAAAAACGCGATCGGTCGTTCGAAGCCTTCATCATCCTTTTGCAGCAACACCACGACGATAGTATGTTCAGAAGAAAACGAGAAGATGAGGAAATCCTTCAAGTAATCTGGGCTTGCTAACACAGGTGCCTCGTTGATGACCTTTTTTATATGCGCGAATGATGCTTTAGCCTCGGTCGTCCAATTTACTCTGTTGTCTTTCTTCAGCATTCCTGTGATCAATTTGACAATTTCAGCAAAATTTGGTATAAACCTTCGTAGAAAATTTATTGTACCTAAGAAAGATTGAATTTCTTTTACGTTTCTAGGAATATTTATAGTTTCTATTGCTTCAATCCTCTTAGGATCAATCCTGATCCCATATTTAGGTACGATATGCCCCAGGAGCTTACCTTCCTGCATTGCGAAATGTGATTTCTTTGGGTTCAAAGACAGGCCATACCTGCGGCATTTTTCAAAAGTCTGTTTTAAATGGATCAAATGTTCTTCATCGGTTTTAGAGAAAACCGTCAAATCGTCAAGGTAGATGACTACGAACTTGTCTCTTTCTCCGACGAAAGCGATGTCCATAGTGCATTGGAATGTAGCCCATGCATTCATCAAACCAAACGGCATTTTGTCATACATGAATGTACCCCATGGTGTGGTGAAAGCGGTTTTTTCTCTGTCTTGCTCGTTCATGGCGATTTGGTTGTACCCAGAAAACCCATCTACCATAGACATTTGATTTGCTCCAACTACCCTTTCTAGGACGTGGTCCATTTTGGGAAGCAGATAATTATCCTTGAGAGAGGACCTGTTCAAGTTCCGGAAATCCACACACAATCTGATTTCTCCGTTCTTTTTTCTGACAGGGACCAAATTTGCCACCCAGTCTGAGTACCTTAGAGGTACAATTATTTTCGCATCTAAAAGCTTCTTAACTTCCTTTTCAATGATGGGAAACAAAATGGGGTTAAATTGCCTGAGCTTTTGCCTAAAAGGCTTGACCACAGGCTTCAACGGTATCTTGTGCTCAATTATGGAAGTATCGTACATCCGAAGCTCATCATAGGACCAGGCGAAAACATCTTTATACTGTCTGAGTAGGTCTCTGTACTGGTCTTTTACCTTGGGAGGGAGGAATTTAGATATATTTACTATCCTGGCTTCTTTTTCAGTTCCTATGTTGCAATCCTCCACTTCTTCTGGTTGGGGCTGCAAAGTGGATTTCATAGGTATGTCGCTTTGATCGAAAAGTCTTTCTAAAGGAATCAAGCCTTTCAAGATTTGGTTGTTTTTAAGGACCAACACACGATGATCTGCTATTTTTTCTCGAAAGGTTTCAGGATCTTCACTCTCCTGCATAATCCACATCAGGTCGTTTTGATTTTCTTGGTCTGGATGAGTTTCAAAGAACTCACCTACTACCGTAAGAAATTTCTGAATTTGTTCGTCATCTTCAAAGACCTACCAGTGACGAACATTGTCTGGTATAGAGGGTTTATATCTGATTTCAATGTGATATTTTAGTTTAACGTTCGTAGGAGGGGAAAAGGTTGAGGTTGCCTTAGCCAACGCGTCAGCATGTAGGTTCTTCGTGCGAGGGATAAAATGGACCTTTACCGATGAGAAAAAATTCTCTATCAAATCCCAAACACAATTTCTGTATGTTCTTAGTCTGGGATGCTTGGCTAGGTATTGTCTGTTTACTTGTCTTACTATCAATTCAGCGTCACCGTACACCTCCAAGTTTTTTATATTTAACTTCTTTGCAGCCTCTAATCCTAATATTAATGCTTCATACTCACATACGTTATTGGTGTAATCTATGTCCCACTGCAAACGATATGAGAAAGGAACAATAAACTTACCTTCAGGTGCTACTAGAAGTATGCCAGCACCAGCTCCTTCAGAAGACGAAGCGCCATCAAAGTACATTTTCCAGATACCATTTTTACATAGCTCTTCCGTCAAGGGGCTAAGTTCTTCCTGCTTCGTATCAAGTTCTTTAGGACACCTATCTAAACCATCATCAAAAGACAATATGCAATTCCCCAGATCTTGGTCTGCAACGTAAATGGGAAAGTTATTTGGATTCTAAGGATCACTGACAGTATATGCTAATCTTGTTTCTCTGTACAAACGGGTAAATTGACCATCGAATATAGGGATTCTGGCATATGACATGTCCAATTGTAGAGAACCCCCCAACTTGGCTCCCCATGATCTGGATAAAAGCATGCCATATTTGGGGGGAATATCGGCGATAACCACATCCATCAGGATACTCTTGACTGGGACCTGAGCCAGGGTAACTACCAGATATTTTATCATTCCCATACATTTAACCTTTCTCAAGTCGAAAGAGTATAGATTTCCATAGGGTCTAGTGATCTGGAGACCCAACCTCTCCATTATAATTTTGGGCATAACATTATGTGAAGCCCCGGAATCTAACATATAGTTATGCAGTAATTGATCATGAATGTTCAGGGTGATATAGAAAGGAGCAACGTTGTCTTTGGATCCCTCAAAATGAGGGCCAAAGGTGATGTTAGGTCTATCATCTTCCAGATTGATAACATCAGACTGACTTTCTCGGATAACATTAGACTGACCTTCTAGATCGTAGACACCCATCGCTTTGGCAATCTGCTTCCGATAAGTTGGATTTTTTGCTAATTCTACCAAAGGAATCGGTATCTTAATTTTGTTTAATTCATTTTCAAGACTGAAAGATGTATTTACCTTATCTGTTTCTTTGGTTTGGACTTCCCCATTTTTTCTTTCGGATTTGTTAGTCTGGATCGTTTTATCACTCGTGATCTTAGTCGAAGATGTAACTTTATCTATTGGTCCAGTTTCCTTTGTTTGGGTTTCAACTTTATTCACCTCAACTTCTTGAGTTTTTGCTACCTTGACTTTATTTCTAGGTAACAATGTCTCTTCCACAGGAGGTTCATGAGATTGACCCCTTTGAAGGATTCTCTTAGGTTGGTTAGTTGAGGTGGGTTTATTTTTGGATCTCAGATTGTATTTGGGTTGAAAATCAGCCGCTATCATTTTCGTTTCTGGTTGAGATACGCAAAGGTCGTTATGATCGCCTTCTTCATCTTCATTAGACGGTTGAGGGGTATTTAAAGACTTCTCATAGTCTTCCCTGGTCAAAAATGGCTACGAACATTCATCACCAAAACACGCGACTTCATCTTCCGAATCTCCGAAATCTTGGAGGTCATTTGCTCCTATAAAATTTTCATTTTTTATTGGAGCTTGTATTTTTTGATCTTCGTTATTTATTTGTCTCTGTTGATTTTGGGGATTTGGGTTTCTCCTGAAGTCCTTTTTATTGGAAGAATCATTTTTAACCTACTCCAACTCCATCCTAGAGATTTTGTTAGAAAAATCTTTAATTATTCGGGCCATATCATCTACTCTGTCATCAGTGTATCTATTCGAACTCGAAGGACCTGTTGGTTCCCTATAGTGTCTATTCTCGCGGTTGACTATTTCGACTTTAGATTTTAATTTTCCCGAAGCCTTCATATTGGATTCAATTTCAACAGCATCGTCTTTCATTCTATTTAGGGTGGCTCCTCTTCTTTCTCGTAAAAGTAGTGCAAAATCAGGTTCGAAAGCTCCCGCAAAGGTTACTTTGGCTGAGGGTTCGGAAGGCTTAATAGCGGCTGAAATTTTATTATAGAGTTTGTTAAATCTCAAAATAAATTCCATAACAGTTTCTGAGTTCTTTTTCTTTAGAGACCCAAACTCAGTAAGGTAATATAAGTGATATTTTCTCTCTCCCCATTGTTTGAGGAAAGCATCTTCCAATGCGTCATATGACCGAATAGAAGCTGCAGGAAGGCTCTGAAACCAAGTTTGGACCTGCCCTTCAAAGGTTTGGACAAGAATTCTCGAGTAAACATCCTCATGTTCAATACCACATACGTCAGCGAATTGGTCAAATAAATTTATATGTTTGGTTGCGGTTAGGTCTCCCTCCCCAGTAAACTTAGGAAGGTTCTTAATGTAGTTTTCAGGCAAATCATGAAGGGGGATGGGCAAAACCAGGGGAGCGTATCTCGCTTCTACCTTGGCGAATACTCTGGGAGGAGGGACATTTACTTGACCTCCACCTCCTCCTCCAGGAGTGCCTCCACCAGGAGCACCTCCACCACCTCCTACAACGCCTGCCATCGACTCGGGTGTAGAAAATGAGTTTGTAACAGACTTTTCGGAATCAGGTGAGACTGGGAATTTTTGTCGGAGGAAGGCTGGTGTGTCAAATGACAACGATCTTTCTAAAGGACCCTTTCCCTTGTGTATGGGTGGGAAGGTTTGATGAATATCACCCCTAACTTCAGAGCAGTTTGTCGTCAGATCTTGGGTATCAAATAGAGGACTGCGTGAAGTAGAAGGTTTTGAATGGTATTTAGTCTTTAAAAAACATTTGGGATTATTAACAGGCGTAATCAGCTTACCATCCGGGTTCCGTCTGGTATTCATTCTAACGAATTCCAGCTTATTATTTTTTCGTGGAGTCGCCAAGTGAAAGATTGGAAAGCCTTAAAATTATGTGTACTCAATGTTCACTATCAAGGAGTAACACTTTCAACGAAATAATTTGTCATTTTCCCAGGGAAAAGATTTTCGTAAATTCGTTCCCCGGCAGCGGCGCCAGAAAGATGTTGTTCCTGAGTCTGTACTTAAGGCTTAGAAGTACAGTTTCAAGGCATCCGAAAGTATGATAAAGGTTGATAAAAGATTACACTAACCTTCGGTATAGGAAACTAATGAGGATTTCTACGTTCTTTTCGTCTAGCTTCCAACTGTTCCTGGGTAGTAATATCTTGTTCAATGGCTGCCCATGAACGTTCTAGTTCCTCCCGGGTGTTAGCAGTTTTAAGGATTGTATCAAAAATATTTAAAGCAATATGTGTTTGATTGGATAGTCCGGGTTGAATATTAGGTTGAGTTGTTGCAGGGACAGTCATTTGAGGAACAATACCAGTATGAAAATGATTTAAGGAGAGATTTTAACGCTGTTTCAATTTGGTCTTAAGAAAGAGAGATTTTTACTTTAAGAATAAAATAGAAATGCAAACAGAAGGCCCTTTCCCGTAACAGTATTATTTTTAATAAAAAGATGAGGATGAAAGAAGAACATTAAGCTGCAGATACGCAAGGTTCCTGTCAATTAAAAACTCACACATACACAGAAGAATATATTAGTATGGAAATAACTGACATAGTGTAAATAAACATGTAATTCTATAAATGCAAATTGGTCTTACACCCGCTGATAGCTGGTGCAGAGGAAAGACAATAACCAATTACAGAAAGGTGAAATCCCTTCGCTATAGTAGTGGTCGTACTAAATTATAGCGATACACATCAATTATGAGAAGTGGAATGAAATGAAACATGAAACATAAAGAAAACAAACTTGTAATACAGTCGAGACGGAATCGGGAATCTTCAAATTTGCTTGTATTAACTTCTTAATACAAAAACTCTTTTACAATCAATACCAAAAGGTCCAGCTTTTTCTTCTTCTTTTTGTGATCTATTTATACAAATTTGTAGATCAGTTAGAAACTCAACGGTTCATACATTCAGTTACAAACGAGAGGAGCGAATTCACTCCATCTTTCCTACTCCATTTTCAAAAGGCGCCAGGTGCTTGTCTTTGCGTGGATTCAGTGCATATGATACATTTGTCTACAAACTGGGATACAAGCTGTGAAGGCTCCGCCTGACAGCTAGCCTCGGCGAAATAGCACTCTCGGGCTAACTGTGGAAGTTTATCACTCATTTGTGCATCAATGATGTCAAGGGCACTGAGTTGTGCGCTCGGTTGAATTAAATGTTTATCAACTTGAGCCATGTCTACCCTGTCCATCTTAGAGATATCCGTTGAATCTCTCTCATTCTTCTCCTTCAGATCGAGGGAGATCTGATCTACATTCATTTGCCTTAACGTCTCTGAGTCACCTCCACTCTCCATTCCTAACAGCTCACCATCTATAGCATTGAAGGCTTCTTCTAATGAATTAGTTACTTTTTGGGCCTGTTCCTTACTTAAAGCGATATTATGCTCCCAGTCCTTTAACAGAATGTTACCTCTAGTTTGTTCAGCGATAGTGAGTCCAGGAGAGCCTGACAAAAATTTGTTGTTAGTAGCTATCACCTCCTCTTGAAAGGCGACCCGAGAAGCCTCTGCATTCCTTTCTCTAACAGTCAGATTCTCAGAAATCTGATGCACCAACAGGCAATCCTCTCAAATCACTCCCACTTTGTCTAGCAGACTCTGTTGTACAGAAGAGATCCTTCTCTGGATATCAATCGCTCGGGATTTGAACCCCTTGACGTTGATCATTCTTCTTTCAGCCACATCTAACTGAGCCTACAACCCTGTGATCACACTCCTCTGCTGACCTGCGTGTATTCGACCCTCTCGGATCACTGAATTCGCTTGTTCCAGCTTGGTTTTGAGGACTTCTATTTCCTTTTGATCAGCCAATCGGGCCAGTTCTATTTCTCCACTCACCTGACTCTTAACGCTTTCTGCGGCCGAAGCTACTTGGGCTTCGAGTGTCTTGATCAGGCGATTCTTTCTTTTGAGCTGATTTTTCAACATCCCGACCGAGAATTGATTTGCTGACGCATACGCTCCTAGCGTTCCCGCGATCTCTGTGGCGAATTCTTCACTCTTTTTATTCTTTCCATCTTTCATCACTTTGAATTTTTTAGCTGTTGATCCCTCATCCTGGTAGAACTCCCTTTTCACAACTGCTTTTCTCTTTTTGTCAAAGAAGAACTCATTTGAGGGAAGTTCTTCTGCTCTGATAGGCATTAGCTCCTAACCGAAAATCCATCCCTCTTCTATATTCCCTTGCGTTGACTACAAGGGGGTGACAGAGGTGATGGGTTCCTCGATCTGTTTCGCTGCCTTTCCTGGTGTGACGACTGAGTCCTGCTTCTTCGGAGGATCAAAGGTCTTCGTCTCGGTTTCGGGATTCTGCGTTTTTGGCGGGCCTATGTTCTTAACTTCCACCTCTGGACTATGTTCCTTGGATGGATCCTTGGTCTCTTCCTCTACTTCGGGATTCTTCCCAGACCCCCCTTCCTGTTGTTTTTCAGGGTTAAGAATTTTCTCCTCGGAACCTTCAGCATCCTTCCCTTTTTCCTCGGAAATACCTAAACCTTCCAACACAGTGGGAAGGCTTTTTCGTCTATGCTCTTGGAATTTAAAAACAGAGGTCATGTCCTCGAGTGCTAAAGATCGGATTCAAACTAGCACTTCCCCATAAGACCTCGCCCCTCGGAAAATATCATCCGAGGGTGAACACTCGTGTTCAAACTTCTTCAGCCCACAATTTTCCAAATGGTTGCTTACAATTTTCTGAGGATCATGCTTTTTATACTCAATAGAGACCAAACTTAAGTCTTCCAAGGTGGCAGCCTCGGCTTTGGCATGCCCAAAATCCAATAAGGAATAAGAATGTAGCTGAACGGGGAAAAATGACCATACCTTCTTCGATGATGCTTTGAGCTCTTTACTTACTCCGCCGATCACTGTTTGTCGGGAAATCTCGCGACATGCCAGCTTGTCGGGGATGAACAGTGGTAGCGCAAGAGGGGGAACAACAGCTTCGAACACTCTGAAATAGGAAAACTCTGCTTCTACGTACCAGTCCGCAGTACCACTCAGATTTGCAACAAATCTATTCGAGATGCAAGGCGACGAACGACCAAAAATGGCGATGTGCAGGGGCACCATTACCCAGTTGAAAACTTCATAAATAAATTTGTTTTCTTTATCTTCCCACAGTTTGTCGTGATACTCGTGTACAGGCTTTTCTTGGGCTGGGCTCCAAGCCCAGTTCATCAAAGGGAATGGAGTCATAGAACATATCGCGTCCATGATATACGCAAACATGAAAAAAGAGGAAGGTCTTCCACTTTCTTTTTGCTCTCGGTATTCGGTGACCCGGTTGAACAGACTGTCCGAGAGTATTTTTTCCCAATTAAATTCGAAACCTTCTGCTACCCAAAATATGAGAGGTACCCAGGCAATGTAGAAATGCGTTGTATCCTCCTTTCCAAACAGTCAGCATGTCATCATCGCCACATACATATATTGTGGCTCCAGTGAAGCAATTGGATAGATACCCTGGTCATTTTCTCTGAATTTCGCGAAGTGCGAAACCCAATCTTTTATCAAACCGGGCATGGTTTTTTCAAATTCAGTGCATTCCTTCTTTTTGAATCCCTCCAGGAATTCAGCGTCATATGTGTATTTAGATGTTGCTAGGAGCTTGTACATAGTTTGGATATGCTCTGGTCTAAAAGTCCCAACCATGGCCCGTTGATCATTTACGATAGTTCTGGTGGATAAGTCTATGTGGTCCAACGCCCATCGGATCATGTCATAATATGGAAACAACCATGGTCTGGTTGCAACCTGGTGCATTCCAGACTGAACAACTATCTTGTATTTAGTGTTCAGGTCGTCCTTTTCGTTATCATTGTCATCGGAGTCTGAGTAATTCACCAACTCAGATTGCAGAATATCTAAAACGAACGACGAGCTAGGTACTGAGCCGCCAGTCCGAGGTGAAGTATCAGAGACAGTGTCAGAACCCTGCGTTGCGATCGCGACATTCGCCTTCGCAGCTTTCCGTGGAGCCATGGCTGAAGTTTGTTTTTTCGCTCTTCTATGATAGACCTATGTATACATGCAGAAATTAGTTCACTCGTAGAAAGGCGATCTCTGTGCGCTTATGAGAAATGTTTAAATAAAATGAAACTCCCGTATATATTTGAAAACTCTGTACTATTCGAATTAAGTCTGTCAAATCGCAATTAGAAACAAATTTATTGCCTAAATTTGATCTTATTTATTCGTGGATTTACCCTAATTCTTCATTAATGTCATCAATGTTTGGCGGCTTGACAGGCAGTCGGGGTATAGAGAGAAAGCAGCTACCTTGGGAAATGCGCAAACCTCGATGCGCGGGATATATTTCTCATTATTTTAAATTTTCGAATCTCAGCAACGTAAATAATTTTCTCGCCGTTCGCAACATCGTGAATTTCCTTATTGCATTTTGACTCTTCAACTCGCGAGACTGCGAGTGTCGATTTCAGCTCAATTAACAGTAATTGTGATTTGGAGCATCCTTAATTATATACTTAATGTATTCTCTATATCGCGACTCGGAACTTCAAAGACAAATTTTTGGGAGAATAGTATGCCGAGTCGCGATACCGCAATGTAGTGATAATTAAGGCTCAAATTACGGGAAGAAAATCTTAAATTAGGTTACTAATTAATCTTTCCATAATCATGTCGCAACCTCGTGAGTCGGGATTTTAGGCACCTTAACTTTATGAAAGAAAGTGACAAGTGGCGAAATGCCGAGAACCAAATTTAACCATGGTTAGTTTTTTTACCTTTAATCCTTGACCAAGGTTATTGCAAGAATTATCGCGTTCTCAACTCTCGGGGCTGTAAGAACAGAAACTTGGGTTTGACGAATGTTGAGACATGAACTCCCTAGAACGTCCACTCATGAGTTACAAGATTTACCCTAGTTAATGTCTTGGGTGGAAATTGAAAACGATTTCGTCGTTTCGTGACTCAGGACGTGTGAACTCAAGGTTTAAAGTATCCGACCTGGGAGACCCCGAAATGAAACAAAAGAGCGAACATACTCGCGAAAATGGATCTATTTTGAAATTAGAAAATGTTGTTGTCCAGGCGACAAGATTTCAGAGTCTTAAGATCTCGGAAGAAAAAGAAAATCAATCTTCAGATTTCAAGTATCAAAAATTGAAAAATGTGCAAGGTAAAAACAAGGGCAGCTCCAACAGAGTTGACGGGATGCTGAAAGGTCAACTCGCACGTGTGTCGGGTAATCGGCATATCGGGAGTCGAGAGTCAGTAAAGCAAATTTTTCAACATCGCGAGTAGCGAAATTGCGATAGGAGAAGTCCTGACATGTAAGGGAAAGGTCAGCATTGACTCGTATCGGTGATCGGCGATCCGAGAGTATAGTGTTCGATCATTAACCTCGTGAAGTCGCGAAGTCCCATCCTCCGAGTGCAGATAGGAGATCACGCGAAGAGTTCTGTGGGTGAGGATTTCCCGACAGGGAAATAGAAGAGCTATTTAAGAGTTCTTCGGGCCTTGAAGAAGAGAGGATCCTGTGAGCGGGCATGCCTGCGGATGTGATTGCGTCAAATACATTGTAGCTGCCACTTCTTATGCCCAAGTATTATGGATGATTTAGAAACTTGCATACTTGGAGGTAAAGTATATTGCATCGATCCCAATTCATTGTGATAATACTAGTTCCATTAGTGTGTCAAAGAATCTTGTATTTCACTCCAAGACCAAGCATATACCCATAAAGTATCACTTCTTGAGGGAAAAGGTAATCAACATTGTTGTTTCTTTGCATTATATTCCATTCAAAGATCATATTGTTGATATCTTCACTAAACTGCTTGCAAGATATCAGTTTGAGTATCTGCGCCAGAAGTTGGGCATGGCCCTGTTATCAAGATAAATAGTCTATCTGATCAGGGGGAGAGTGCCTCTATTGTATCTTATTAGGGGGAGCATAGAGTCACTCTCTGTTTTCTTTGACATTGATGTCAAAGGGGGAGAAAAAGGTGTGGTCTGGATGTTTCAGTTGGAGGTCTAAGCAGAATAGTGCAGTATTTCAGGGTTGCCATCAATGCCAAAGGGGGAGATTGTTGGCATGTTTATAGGAAGAGTGTTCTTGTCATTGATGGAAAGAACAGAAGAGATGATGGAATATTGGAAGGAAGGAGAACTTGTTTCAAGTTCATAAGCTCAAGAGGTCAAGTGTAGAACGTGCTAGGCATGCGCCAAAATTCTTTTAGGAAGACGCAGAAGGGTTGAGTCCCTTAGAGACTGAACAAATTCGAGAAGCTCAGAAGATATAGTGAAAATAGTGCACAAGAGTCAAACTTATTCCAAGTCCTAAAGCTTAGGAGGAATAGTGCAGAGTTGCACACAGAAAACAAGTGTGCACCAGGGCCAAGGTTAAATCCATTGCCAAAGCTCAAGAGAGCTAACGTTTTCAGAAACACAGACGAGACCCAAAGTCATCAGGACTCGCAGAAGGATCAAAGGTTGAGGCCTTTGACACTTAGAAATTCTTCCAAGGTCACAAGGTAAATCATGACTATCCATCGAGAGAGGACACATGGCGAGAGATCAACACTTCGCTGACTTGCATATCAGGAAATCAGAGATAGGAGAAGCAATAATTCATGAAGTCTGAGTTCGTGATTTGATCTCAATCGTTGGCTGGAAGGAGAGATTTGAACCATTGATTTGACATAAGTGGAGTTCTAGGGTTCGGAGTTTGGGAGAACGGGGATAGCCAACCTCCTTAGACATGAATCCCCAGAGTGCTTAGTAGTCGGGCCTAGGTCATAGACCAACGTCATAGTCGAAGGGGCTTAGCGGGAGGAGCTAGCACCTAGAGGATTCGTCGATTCGAAAATCAGGAATCGGGAGTATCAGGTTGGCCCATAGCCGAATACCCGAAGTTGTGAGTCATGAAGTGTCTTTTGGTCAGGCCTGTGGTCACAGCCAGTGGTCATGTGGACAGGAAGGGGCTTAGCCAGAAAATCTAGCAACCACTGTGAAGTTTTCTCGGGAAGGGAAAAGGTGCCAAAGGGATGAGCGCGCAGAATTTCTCTCTGAAACTGCCAAAACAGATTAATTATCGCCAAAGGATTTGAAGAGTCTCGAGGTAACTGCCAGTGGAATAAAGACTCACCATAGAGACAATTGACATATGGAAAAGTATCAAAGATTGCAACTTCGAGAGAAGCCAAAGAATCTTAGGATAATGGCCACTGATGACAAAAAGTCTCAGCATAACAGCCAATAATGAAGAACAGACTCAGTATAATCGCAAGAGAAGATGAAGTGTAGGTGTGATGATCAACCATAGGTCTTGGCGTGACAAAAAGAGGTAGAACATAGAAGACGGGGGTGCACTTTTGAATGCTATGAAGGTGGGTAGAAGAAGACGGAGTAAATGATCTAAAGGGTGATCAGAGGCATAGTGTATAACATGCAAAGGCAGTAAAATATCATAAAAGGAAGAAGATAATCTGAACAAAGTGTAGTCATGTGTAGGAGGAGAGAGAGAAGAGAATAGAAATGGAACTAAGAATAGAAGTTCAAGGAGGTAGAGGATACATGGAGTTGTAACAGACCATATCAGAGACAGAGAAAGTAAATAAATTTTTGTAAGATTCAATCAGGGTGGTAGGGTGGTGCTAGGGAGGATTGCAGTCCTCTAAATTCTTGTTGGTGCTAGAAGATATTTTGGGAGTTGGTGCTTCCATCTAGTGGGTGCTAGAGAAACCTGAGAGTTGGTGCTCTCTGCAAGTTGTAGCTTTCTATCAGAGGTTGTAGCCTCATATTTGAGTAGGATCGCAAAGACTGTGATGTACATGAAAGTTGTATCTTGATTGACATCCTAAAAAGAAGAGGTTTTCACCCTTTATGGGTTTCCTCATTAAAATCAGTCTCTCTATGTATTCTATGTGATTGATCAAATATTGTATATCTATGCATGTTAAGTTATCATCAACACATTAAATAATAATCACGAAAGAATCAGAAAAATTAAGAAAAGTTTCAATCTTATATACATAACGGATTCACTCCCCCCCCCCCCTCTCAGTTATATTTCCAACATGCACAAACAACACCGCCGAGTATGAACCCCTAGTACAAGGACTGAAGAAAGCCATAGACTTAAACATTAAAGAATTGAAAGTTTTTATTTTGAAATCATCATTAGACAAGTAAGGAACACTATACATTGCAATTCTCCCCACCCAAGGAATTACCAACAGGAAGTGCACAGACTAATAGAACATTTTGAAGCCTTCAACATTACAATGATCCCCAGGACAAAGAACAATATTATTGATTCTCTGGCCACCGTTTCCTCAAGGTTATCCTCTCTATCAGACTACGAAGCCTCCTGATTCACTGTGGAGATACTCTACAAACCATCGTTACCCAACAATATTTCTAATTGGAAGTTCTTTGAAGGAGATGAACAGATCATAATTTTTTTGACCAATCAAGATAATTTTAAAGACTTGGATATTGACGATGAAGTATTCCAGGAGAAATTAGAAAAAAATGATCCTCATACAGATCAACTGACCAACAAACCAAGGTCTCACAAGATACCAAAAGGGGTAGCTAATTTAGAAAAAAAAATTGACTTAAGGGAAAGATTCAAGGGGTCAAAGAACAATAAAATGGGGAGATCTTGTCCCGTGCATGAAACTATAAATATAGGAACCCTGAAAAATC
This sequence comes from Picea engelmannii, assembly GCA_009831015.1. NCBI lineage: Eukaryota > Viridiplantae > Streptophyta > Pinopsida > Pinales > Pinaceae > Picea > Picea engelmannii. The sequence continues at coordinate 1,311,591 of ML776773.1, forward strand.
CCAAGAATATAAATATTGGCAAGACGGTATCTAAAGAGGAAAGGAAGGCCTATCTCAAAATTTTCAGACAATATCAAGATGTTTTCTCTTGGTCCTACCAAGATCTGAAAACTTATGATACTCGTATCATTCAACACATTATCCCATTAAAACCTGAAGTGAAACCCTTCCAACATAAGCTTCAGAAGTATCACCCATCCCTGAAACCTCTCATGTGTTAGGAGTTAAAGAAACTACTAGATGCCAAAATTATCTTCTAGGTTAGACACTCTGCATGGGTAGCAAATTTGGTTCCTGTGAGGAAAAAGTATGGGGATATCCACCTATGCGTATATTTCAGAAACCTCAACAGAGCTTCAAAAAAGGACAACTACCCAGTCCCATCAATGGAGAAACTCTTGCATACCATGTCGGGCTCTGAGATTTTCTCCCTGATGGACAATTTTTCAGGTTACAACCAAGTTCTAGTTTCAGAGGAAGACTGTTTGAAAACTACCTTCCGAACCAAGTGGGGAACCTTCTCTTATAAACGTATGCCATTTGGGTTAATCAATGCAGGGGAAACCTTCCAGAGGGCCATGGACGTAGCGTTTCGAGGACTAATCAACAAATGTGTACTAGTCTATTTGGATGACATGACTGTGTATTCAAAGAATAGAGAAGATCACATCAAACATTTAACCCATATTTTCGAAAGGTGTAGGAAATATGGTATATCCTTAAACCCTAAGAGAACTATTTTTAGTTTCGAGGAAGGTAAGTTGTTAGGCCACATTATATCTCAAGAGGAATTCACATAGACCCAAAACGGATTAGGGCTATATCTCATCTTCCATTACTCCACAACAAAAAGGTTATGCTATCATTCTTTGGGAAAATCAACTTTGTGAGGAAATTCACCCTGATTTCACTGAAACGATCAAACCCTTACAAAAAATGATCCATAAAGATGTTGAATTTCAGTGGGACGATGAACAGAAACGTTCTTTTAGCAATATTAAGACTCCAATATCCCAAGCCCTAGTGTTGCGAAGTCTCGATTTTAGCAAATATTTCTTCCTCTATACTTTTGCCTCTGACCAATCATTAGCTATAGTACTGAATCAGAAGGATGATGACAACAAAGAGGCCCCGGTATCATTTATGAGCACTAATCTCCAAGGGGATGAACTAAATTACCCTACTATAGACAAGCAGGTTTATGTAGTATACAAGGTGGTGAAACACTTCAGATATTACATCCTAAAGAATCATACCAAATTCATAGTGCCTCGCCCTGCAGTTCGATCCCTATTCACTCAACAGGAGATGGGGGAAAGAAAAGGAAACTAGATGGTGAAAGTCCAAGAATTTGATCTAGATATAAAACCTGCTAAACTAGTTAAGGGACAAGGGTTATGCAAATTGGCAGTTGAATCCCGGGACCAAGTAAATGAAGATCACAGATGGGAGAATGAATTGGCCTTATGGTGTGGTGAAGATTCATACATCTCCCTAGGGAAAGAGTATTGGTATGAGAAACTGACTTATCTCCTGCATCATGGAGCTTGCCTAGAAAACCTAAATCCTAGGGAAAGGAGAGCCCTCAAGTTAAAATCAGCACAATATCACCTCATAAATTTGGTGTTTTTCTGTGTTAATTATGATGGGGTAATTTTAATATGTCTCAAACGTGAATATGCAAACAGAGTTCTGAAGGAGCTCCATGATGGTCCTACAGGTGGACATTTCGCAGGAAACACCACTGCTCATAAAATACTGAGAGTTGGTTATTATTGTCCTACTTTGTTCAAGGACGCTCACAAATATCTTAGGAATTGTAAGACGTGTCAAAAAAGCATGGGGAAGGAAAAGAAAGTAGTTGTCTCGCTCCAACATATGGTCATCTCCAGGCCATTCGAGCAATGGGGGTTATTATCATAGGATAAATTACATCGAGTTCCTCAAAACAACATATATACATACTGACTGCCACATACTATTTCACGAAATAGGCAGAGGACATCCCTTTGCTCATGTGAATGAAAAGTTGGTGATCCAATTCATAGACCAACAACTGATCACCAGGTTTGGGATGCCTTCCGTCCTTGTCTTTGATAATGTAGCTTACTTTTCTTCCACCTTATTAACAGAGTTTTCTCTAGACAAAGGAATCATAATCAGATACTCTGGAAACTATTATCCACAAGGGAACGGAGTGGTAGAATCAACCAATAAGAACGTAGTGAGGATATTAAAGAAAAATGTTGCAGACAACCAAAGGAATTGGCACAGTTCACTCCATAATGCCTTATGGGATGATAGAGTAACACCCAAGGAATTCATAGGAAATTCTCCATACTTTCTGGTATACAAATAGGAATCCATCCTCCCAAATGGGCTATATCTTCCATCTCTTCAACTTTCTTAGGATTCTAGAGGACAACCCTCATCAGTTGATCCAAAATCAGATCTAGGAGCCTGTCAGGGCTAAAAAAAGGCTCAAAAATGAAAGTGCTCAGAATCAGACGAAACTAATTCCATTGTGTCTGTCTCGTCTTCCTGATTCTGGCCATATATTTACTTCATCAAACAGGCTCCGTATGCGAAATATATTGCATTATGATCGAAAACCCAAACAGGTAAAAAAAAGGGGGTGATTGTACAGTCCGTACAGTCCACGTGACAGGCTGACTATACAGGCCGTACAGTTGTACAGCTGATGTGGCAGCATCTGGAGATGACACGTGGTAGATGACAGGGCATATAGCAGATGATTTGGACCAGTCAGAGGGTGACACGTGTCACCACTGTAAGGGTGACATGTGGCATAGGCTCACGGTGGCAGGTACAGTGGCATGTTGACATGGCGGTATGGTTGCTGACTGGGTAGAAACCTTGACACACAGGCGGTCCAAACCTATGTTGACAAGTGGCATCATGTTTGGCTAATGGGAAGGTGCAACGTAGCCCAGTCTTGGGCTGCCACATGGAACCCCTCTATTGGTTGTTGGTTTGTGAAAAATTTTGGGGTCTCCACTGCAGTCGAACCCCCGACCTCCACCGGGCTACGAACTGGCAGGACTGGGCTAACCACTCGCTCCACCGTTGGTTCTTAACAATCATATGGAAAATATTTTATTTAAAGTTTGATATATGGTAGGGCGCAAAAAGGAGGGGGTTGGGGCTAAGCCCCAGCCCGTGGTCGTGTAACACACATAAACCCGAGGGCGCGAGCACCATATGCATGGGAGTTTTGGATAGGAATTAGCCCATGTTTCTTGAGCGATCCCATAAGATCAGGACTTGTCCACCAAAAAGAGCACGGGGGCTCTATCCATAGCCCATCGGTCCTATACACACACCCGAAGACCAGGAGCCAGCTCGGACAGGGGGGCTAGTGCACAATAGGTGGAGCGCCTGGCCATATGGCAGACTTCCATATGCCCAAGGGCACGCGCCAAAAGGAGTTTCACCCTAATTTGGTATAAAATTGGGTTTTAAACTATATAGTTGATTTTTTTATTATTTTATGCCTGTAATTAATGGATTTTATCCATTATTGGGAGATTTTGAGCTCTATTTGAGCCCAGATTTTGGGAGGAAGTTGGGGATGGATAACCAACTTTAGATGTATAAAATCCAGGCCTGTTTGAGTCCAAGGAGGACAGTCAGAGAATATTTATGCTGAAGGGAAGCCAAGCCAAAGCCATTTTTATGCAGGGAAGTTGTTGAGGAGCAGACGCTTGCGGGCCATTTCTGGGAGCTTCGTTCATCCATTTTGCGTGTCGTTTCTTCTGCTGGGTTCTAGAGATCTAGAAGAACATGACCAGATCAGTCTTGTAACCAATTGGCACTGCTAAGATGTATTTTTTGAGCTTTGAACATAAATAAAGAAGCCCCCCTCCACTGAGACAAAGGCCCGAAGACGTAGGCATTTTTGTGCCGAACTCTGTTATCACTTCTCTTGTTATGGTTTGTTTTTTATTACTTCATTTCAGATCTGCATATATGTACATGGATGTCATAATTCCTCTTATTTCCTCATTCTTTCATTAATATTCTCAAATGGTTAATTAACACATGCAATTAAAAACTCAACCATAGTCATTAAAATATCTTTTCTGGATCAGTGGTATCAGAGCTAGTTGACGTTTGAATTTGAGTTTTGCATGTTAACCAGGGAAAATATACAGCGTGGTGAAGACGAGCTTGTTGAAGAGAATCCAATAATTGGATTGAGAAAGAGAGCTTCTCACAGCGAGAAGATGGCATCGGAAGAAGGGCTTTCTCAGGATGAGAAATATTTCCGGAAAACTTTCCTTGCTATGTCAGAGATGGTGAAAGTTTTGTACGAGGATTACTTGGAACGAAAGAGAACAGTTTTGGGTGAATCTTCAAAGGGAAAAAGTGAAGAGGAAGAGGATCATCCTCAGATTCCTCCATCACCTCCATCATCACCTCCTTCTTCTCCTTCTTCTTCAAGTTCAAGTTCTAAATCTAATGCAAAGAAACATGTTCATAAGCATAAGAATGAAATGCCATTGTTAAAACTTGATGTTAAATTTGAGTTACCCATATATGATGGTGAAGTAAATGCAAAGAAACTTGACAATTGGATCAGGCAGATGGAGGTTTAATGTAGTGTGCAATAGATCAAGGATGAGGCCACACAAATCAAGTTGGCATCTTTGAGACTTGCAGGTACAACTCTCATCTGGTGGCAAAGCAAGTTGTAAAATGGAATGCAACAAGTGGGTAATGTATTTCCATCATGGAAAAGCTTCATTTATGCACTTAGGAAACAATTCTATTCTTTGGGTTATAAAGAAAAAGCATTAATTGAATGGAAATCTTTAAAACTAAGAAAAGGACAAACAGTGCAAGAATACACCGATGGATTTCGAAAAATGGCATTGATGTTAGATATCCCTTTACAAACACAAGAAACTCTTATGAAGTATATAGGAGGTTTACCTGCGCATATTAGGAACACTGTATTCATTTTTGGACCCACTAACCTTGATGAGGTTTATGTTCAAGCTACATATATTGAAGCAGGAAAAGCAGGTGTGTCAAGGGAATCATCGTCTTCGAGGAAAGAGGACAAGAGGAAATGGCATGGCAAGAATTCAAATACAGTGATAAGGAAGGAAGGAAAGCCCTCTTGCAAGAATTGCAAGGAAGAGGGACATGATGAGGACAAATGTTGGTAGTTGCATCCCAAGAAGAGGCCAAAGTGGTTCAAGGAAAATAAGGGAATGCAAACAGTGGAAATGAAAACAAGACCCACAGACTTGGGATCGAATTCAGGTGATGAATCAAAGATCTCATTGGTTGGTGTGACAGGTAAAATTGGTGAAGGCATTGATTGTAGAAACAAATTGTTTCATATAAGGGTAATCATGCAACACACTAAGATAGACACATTAATCTATAGTGGATCTCAATCTAATCTAATCTCAGAAGAATTGGTTAAGCAATTGGGGTTAAAAACACAAGTACATCATAAGCCTTACACACTTAAATGGATAAGCAATCATCATCAAATGCACATAACAAAGCAGTGCACAGTCAAATT
>ML776773.1:1322436-1356084 GCA_009831015.1 Picea engelmannii
TTAACGTTGGGGGGCGGGGGGGGCAGGAAAGTGGTTTCCCCACTGTGGGCCCTACCTAACGTGGCAGCTCCTTAGGATTTCAGACACCCCCCTCTCTAATCCGCTTACTTCCTACCTCGCCCTCTAGGATCCTACCAGATTGCCTCTCAATACTGCCCCTCTCACCATGCGCCATCTGTCCTCCACTCACGCCTATCACCTTAACTCCCCTCCACTTCATCTAGATCCATGTCGTCCACCTTCATGTGTCATGTCTTCCTATTGGATGCCTACCTCCACGTATTCTTGTTCACAACCAGTTCATCACAGTGAAAGCGAGGAGAAGGTTCAGTTACATTCGAGACAGAGTGCGCTTAGCTTCTGAAAGACCAAACACTAACAAAGAGTTAAGTCTTTGTCACAGGTTGACTCAGATTGGTTCCATAACACTTTAGCAAACTCCCTCTTTCGAAAGCAGAGATCTACCAATGCAACCAGTTGTATCCAGTGGCCTCCAACAGCTCACAGGCATGCCATTACTCAACAACAGAGCTCTTCTTTGTCACTTCGAGGCCTATTTCCTGTCGAGTCAGTTCCTCTAGTGCATGCATAATTTATATCTCAGAGACAGTAGTAGGTTTTGATTTATTAATTCCAGCATTTTCTTAGATCAGATACAAGAGTGGTCTTCTTTGTATGATAAGAACCACTCTTGTTGATTAATTCCAGTGTCATATTCAATTTAATAATTTGTTTTACGAATAGATTACCTAAAAATAGGTCTCAGTTCCCTAAGGACGAGAACCAATCTGTTAAATAGGGGGTCTTTGAATTTTTTTAGGGTCAATTGTTTTTTGCAAAGACCCTCACTTTTGGATTGTAAAGAACTATTTCAGAGCTACCTGAATTGAGAAGTCATGTTGAGGACCAGACACAAGTTTGTGTTTTTCATCAAAAGTGTGTGTGATTAGATCTGAAGAAGAATTATTTCTAATTTTTATCCCATGAATGGATGTTGTAACGAGTGAGAGCCTCTGAATTTGTTGATAAGTTATCTGATTCAATACTTTTATAGTTTTTTTCTCTAATGATGAAGAGTAAATCGTTGTGTTGATATGTGATTGATGATTAGAGTTAAGGAAACTATTTTTATTTCCATCGTTTATTACATGTATGTTTTCTTCTGATAATTGTATCTCAGTCAATAATTGGAACACCAACAGGTTAATTCATTATTACCAGGCTTGTTGTAGGTGTAAGAGTCATTCTCTACATGTTTGAGCACGTGGGTTATCCCAAGCTCAACCTTCTCCAGTAGTTAAGCTTTCCCCTTTGTTACCCAACTAGTTTATACCAGTATTCATCTCGTATTAGTCCCGTCTATAAGAGAAAATACAAAAAGAGAACATTTGAACTGAAGGAGAAGTTTTCATAAGAAGACATCTTGTCAATCACTACGTAATTCCCATCGATCATTTGGCTGGATCGCAATATCTAGAGAAACATTCCACCATTAAACGTTGCAGAGTCTAATTGGGCCTCAGTGGCGGGCTTGGTTCTTACTGTTGAGTTAAAGGGATTTCGGACCCCTCAACAAGATGATTGGGATTTAAAGATACCAACAATAGTATGGGCATACAGGAATACATGAAATAAGTTGACAGGACAGAAACCATTTATATTGGTGTATGGGCAAGAAGCAGTGGTGCCATTAGAATGTTTGGTACCCAGTCTGTGCATTGTAGCAATAAAAAATATGACAGAAAGAGGTGCAGTACAAGAAAGGTTAAGTCAACTTATGGAACTTGAAGAAGACTGAATTATGGTAGGATTCCACCAAGAGGTGCAGAAAGCAAGGGACAAAGCTTGACATGATAGACACATAAAGAAGAAGATATTTAAGGAGGGAGATATAGTTATCCTCTATGAAAAAAATATTTGCAAGATCCAGGTAAGTTCAAAATGCATTGGCTAGGGTCATATGAAGTGAAGTATGTCACAGATGGAGGATATATGCAACTAAAGGACTTGACAGGAAAATAAATGTAGGGTTTGGTGAATGGTAGTCGATTGAAACTATATAGGGATAGTCGACCTACTAACTCTCAGTAAATGAAATGAAATGAGGAAGCCTTTTGTATAGTGTACTATAATAGAATTTAGGAAATAAAAATTACATAAAGGCATAAAAAGAGGAAAAAGAAGAAAAATTCAAAATGAGTAGGAAGTTGGTTAGATGATAGAAAAATGGAAAACGTAGCACGCAACAAACATAAAAATTGGGTGAAAAGAACCTATGACATTGCACATAGGATATAACTGACAGAAATAAAACACGGTGCGTTGAGGAAGAATAACCGTGTAAAGTTGCAGCTCACCGGAAAAAGGGACAACAGTCGGAAAAGAAAACCCAGTCATCGGAAAAATATGGTGCGAATCGAGCATTTACAAAATTTAAGGAAGTGTGTTGAAGAAGATTTAGAACATTTATGACAGTAAAGAAAGCATCTCCAATAATATTTACGACATTTATGAGAACACTTACACAATTGGAAAGCATTCTGCATAACCCTCATTGTGAATTTGAGCATACGAAGAGCTAAGGAGCACAAAGAAAAGATGCAAACAGGTGATTCAAGAGACGTTAGCAGGATGATTTCAGCAACAATGGGGAGATTTACGAAGGATGTCACCACCAAAATTTGGAGCACTAAGAAAAGCGGCAAGAAAAACCAGAAGAAACACCAGGTCATCACAAGAACCCGTATGGCAAGAACAAGTTCATAGACAACCGAAGGGAGTGGTCGATGTCGACACCATTCCTTCACCATAGGAAGAACCAGTGAGCACCACAATTTTGGAGGAGGAGGAAAAATCTCATGTGACTGTAAGGATGGATATTTATCCACAAAGCAGTGCGGAGGAAAAAAACTATTATATGTCATAAACCCCAAGGCAACAACCCAGGGTCATAGTAGCCCACAAAAATAATGGCATCGATACTGAGAGAAAATAATCCAAGGGGCCAGGGTCACAACCAATGGTAGGGCCCATGCAGCAATACAAGGTACAAATTGAGGATATAACTAGACAGTCGGAGTCTGACACAAAAGGAGAACAATAGGCTAGGCCATCCAGCATTCCCACAAAGAAGAAAGGAAAACATCCCATTCAGAGATCCTCGCACAAGCAGCCTGAGGTATCCATATTATTATCACACATTCCAGACAGGGTGAAAGCCACTACAGGATTGTTGGGCTGCATAGACAGACTAAGATATGCAGACCATGATGTGTCTAACACTGAAAATTTCCCAGAATTCGTGCAACAAGTTTACTTGTAAATCCTGGGCATAGGGCCACTAGGAGATCTGGTGTTGCAACCAAAGTAATGGATAACATGATTTTTCAACCCAGGTATAATGAATTTGCTCAATATCCCCCACTTTGATAGAGGGGAAGATATCAACAATTGCATCAATTAGTTACTCACAGTTCTCCATGGGGGATTTTTTGGATGGACGGGACGATGTCCATCAATGTGGAGATAATTGCATTTATCACAGGACTACCATCAGATAGTGAGAAGCCTACACAATACCTGGACGATAAAACAAAGGAGAAGGTACCCATGGAGGAAATTAAAATACCTACGGGACAGAAAGAGGATCATGAGGAAAAATCATTAAGGGGATCAATGAACCAACCACTAGGATGGAAACAAAATTAATGGCATGAAAAATACTTCGGTAATTTTTCAAGGAGGTTGTCCCCATCGAAGTCGTAGTAGAAGCAACACAGTGTGCAAAAGGGACCATGTTAAACTATGCTCCTTACTTGCTAAATTTGTTCCTTGACGACTACAAAGACGTACAGGACTTGGGGACCGAATTCCACTACTCATGGGTGATAGCATTGATAGGATGGGGGGAACCTACCTATTCTAACTTCTATGAAAGAGTGGGAAAATGTCGCACATCACAGTATACTACCTTAGGGAACACTTCAGACCCTAAACGGAGAAGCGAGAATGCTAGCCTCTTCGCAAGGTACCTGAGTGAAATGAAGGAAAATATATCTAGTATCTAGAGGATAACTCTGGAGGTGGTCATGTAGTACTATGGGATAGACAAGTTCAAGGACATGAGACACAATATGTGGATCCAAACATGTAGGGATCCAAAGGGAGAGTGGCTGCAAATTCGATACTGCGTCAATGCAGAAGAAGCATATTGGTCCATCATGTATATTTTAACCTTGTACAATATTTACTGCAAACAAATTTTCAGTAAAAGAACAGAAAAGATGCAATGGAAAACACAAACATTACACAGATATTTTTCCCCTAGAAACCCAAACTGGGAAAACCAACATATTATATATTCATTCATAGTGATAAATTGTTTACAATACAATATACATATAAGATCCAACGACATCCAAAACCCTAACCCAATGACCTGGATTATTCAACAACCCTAATTCCTTAACCATAAATAGAAAAACATCTGCAAAAACCATGTGCTAAAAACTTCCCAACAATGGACATGAAAATCAAGGCAACATGAAAAATGAGAAAAAAATGTGACATGTTTCCTGAGGGAAAAAATCCAAGAAACATGCATTTGACATGCCAAAATTTTCTTTCACATTGTATAGTAACATTGTTGTCCCAAGCTGGGTAGACTTTGATAGGGTACTAGGTCCAAAGAGAGGGGTGGTGGAAGCAAATTTCAGGCTTTCGAAAATGGTATCATTGATATGAGCATCATCCACTAGCTCATCGTTCTGGAATGCGTCTAACAACATTGTCTCCATGGTAGTCATATCCCGTAAATAATCATCTATACCAACCTATTTTTTATTGTCTCCATTGTCAAATTCCAAAGAACTACTATTGTTGTAGTCATTCCTAATTGGTGCATTTGAACGTAGTGGGAATTGAATAGGTGGTTGATTCAACCATTCTTGGTATGCTTCCTCTCTGAGTTGTGCTCTCATTTTATCCTTCTCTCAGGTTGACATTGTTGTGGGGTGAAACATAAGATGGTAGGTAGGTCTCTCATCATCAGAAGAATCCTAATTTCCAAAATATGGAATATTAGTACATCGATGATATTAGTAAGCACAATGAAATATAGTTTTTGTTCAAATTACATTATACCAAACAATTATTACCATCGTCGACCTAGGATTGCGGCTGGAAGATGGAATGTCACAATTGGCAGGGTAAAGAGACTATTCATTTTCATCTACCAACTTCTTACGGTATGTTGCTCCTGACAAGACCTTCCAACGTTTTTGAACCAGTATTGGATATTTTGTGCATCTAAATTCAATTCTGAATCACGATCCTGCAAATTTGGATACATTTTTATTCAGATTGACATGGATAAAAAAAATCAATGAGATAATCGAAACATAAATAAAATAAGTTAAACTTACTATATATGGAAAGGGAGAACTCCGTGATGGACTTTGAGCAATATGGAATGGGCTGGAATTTGAAGGATTGGCCATTTGATCATATAATAAGTTTTTCTCCTTGTATTTCAGCAAAATTAGCAATAAAGTTTTCTGTACATATCTAAAATAAATTTTGAGGACCAGACCACAATATGAGTTTGAATATAGTTTTGAAACTATTTTTTAAGAATAAGGTGACATAAAACGTAAAATGTATATTGAAGTATTGTAATTCATGTGAATTCATCCTAAAAGATAATTTGAGATGAATATACTATTTATGTGCAAATAGAAGTTCAAATAACTTTAAAATCATCATGGTGCACTTGTAAACGAAAAACGCACTAGTGCGCATATTAATAATAATCACCAGTGCGTTGAAAAATTAACCACACCATGTTTTGAGATTTTGTTAATAAAAAACAATTATATGTTATCGGTACATAAATTAATATGGACGCATCGATGCATAATGTAATAGGGACACACTAGTGTGTCTTACATAAACGCATCGTTGTGCCAAAAAAGTTAAAAAAAAAAAAAAAACATGATTTTTTTAAACAATTAAAAAAAGAACGGAAATCGAATTTCATAAAGTCATTTAAATACTAAAAAGTTATTCACTATTTCATTATTTTGCAAAATTTTGCAAGGGAGAGACTTGCAAGAGAGACATACGGAGGAACAATGTGTAGGAGAAGAATGCTTTGGAACCACATTATTGATCAAATACAGACAGGAACAACAAGATGGTGTAAAAGGATCACTAGCCAACTCTTATGTATTCACAACAATGTTACATATTTATCGTACAATGGGTGATGCCACCTCATAGAGAGATTTTCTCTAGATCCTAAAATCATGCATAATGACTAAGATAGACAATCTTAACTAACTCATTAGTCATCACTTGAGGATATATTCCTAATATCTTAAATGAACAATACAAATATAGGTGACAATTAGACTTAGTGATTGGTTAAGGTAAGACATAGGCTAACATTCCCCCCCTCAATCACAAGTTCGATCAATAATACTAGCAATAAAGCATAAAATGATATCAATTCCAAGTCTTCACACTGAAACTCCTGAACTGAGCCTCAATGAAGAACTTCCTAAAAGAATACCAATTTGGATGTTGAATGGTTGATCTAAAATGAATTGGAAGAGAGATGAGATATGGAAGTGAACAATTGCAATATCTGAACATTCACTAATTGCTTGAAAATTCAATCATTTTTCCAAGTATTTGAGCTAGAAGAATCCAATGTCTTCTGCTAATTGGTGAACATGTAGTATCACCACTCTACTATCAGTTTATCACTGAAGTGCACTCTTAATATGTGGTTTGGGAAAACCATTGATCAATTGATACCATGTATCTGATGGTTTTTGGATGACCACTAACCAATTTTGACACTTTTAGGTGTCCAACAACATCCCAATGTATCATGTGTATGATTCAATTGCAAGTCATTGAATCATAATTCTGCCAAATTCTGTCATCTACAGACTGCAGTTGCCCATTTGGAAAATTTCATGCCCATCTGGCATATTTGTTATCGAAACTTTTGGTTTGAAAACCATCTTCAATTCCATCATCAATTCCCCCCTTTTTCAGCTGAAAGGAGAGACTTCATGTGGTTTCATGAACCATCGTCATTTTATTTTTGAACTCCCCCACTTAAGGTACAGAAGAGTTACATCATTGTACTCTCCCCTCTAAGATCAAGAGAGTACCATACTTGTTCCATTTTTATACAACACAAAGTGGGCATGTAGAAAAAACCACATGTTATCTCATCCTATTAGGGCCATGCTTAAAATCTATTCCATAAGGGGACCACTTATGTGAGGTACAAAAAAGATATGTGTTGCAAGATTGGTCTTTCCTCTAGATTTAATTCTACAATAAGACTTATATAATTGCTTGGTTGTTGATTACCACTACCAAGGATCAATCCACTCATAGTGAATCTTCAATCATGTAGGTTTCTTCAGTGTTGAACATCTGTCTGAATTATGGTTATGATTGCCACAATGATGGAAAGGATGGAGATCAAAACACTCTCTTCATGTGACAAACTTGATTACAATGTTGGAACTTTGCATTTTGATACTGAAATGGAATAGGTGAAGGTGAATCCTCTTGAAGGAATCCAACACTTTGGAATTGGATTGGTCTAGAATAATCAGGAATATGAAAGGTAACTTCCTTGTCATATCCAAGTCTTGTTATATTCTTGTTGTAGAAGATTTGTTCCCAAGATCTAATGATGGGCCAGGAAAGAGTATTTGGAACATGTTGCTTTGAAATATGTGGAAGTGGATTTATTGTATGTTGTTGCATCATTGAAATATTTTCTTCACTGAACTCAAAAGAAAACTTTTGAAATGTAGGTTCATGAATAGCTTCATCTTTGTCTACATATGGAATTGTCTTACTGAGTTGTTCCTTCACTAACTATTGATCAAAAATATCATCATCGTCATCATAGATAGGATTGTTCTGAACAAAATCTAGTTCAGAACACTTCATTGGTTGTTGATTTTTGAGATCTATCAACTCATTATTCAGTATTTGTGATTGATCTTGAAGAAGTCTAACTTTATCTTTCGTCACTTGCAAACAACTTAACACTGATTGAAGAGTGGATTTGTTCAATATTATTGTGTTGCCTTCAATGGTGTTTATTAGAGAGTTCATAAAATCTAATAATTTGAGACTTTGAGCCATTTCAAAACACTAAATGAGGTCTCCTTGTGTAGGTAGATCATGATTACAATTTGACTTGACAAAATAAGTCTCACTTTCAACTCGCTCGCTTGAATTGCTCGCTTAAACTTGTTTGAATTTCTTTCTAGGAATGCACTTGCTTATACTTTCACGCTAACTTGAAGTTGTTCTCTTGAACTTGCTTCCAATAAGTTGAGGATGTCGGTTACCATCGAAAATGAATCTAAACTTGTGATTTTATAATGATTCATTCACAGGCACAACAATTGAAAATTGGACTAAACAATTAGAGGGTGTCGGGTTCAACCAAAAATGAACCTGATAAAGACAATGAAATTCAACTTGATTTGATTGGACACTTATAAAAAATATATTCCAAACTGAGCTTTATTACTTACAAAAAATACTATTTGCACGTTTACAATGAATGTTGATTTCAAAGTTGAGTTGATATTCAAATTTGATGATGCTTTGAGACATTTATTATGTGCTTGATGTGTGAAATATTGATATGATTGAAAATTTTATATATTCACTGCTTCTTGATTACTTGCGCTCCATTGTGCTTGAATTTCATTAACTATGTGAACTTGCATCGTAGTATGTGTGTTGCGGTAAATGATGGATTACAATTGTGTTTATGTCAAAAATAGACAATAAAAATCATAAACATAAAAAAGAATAACCACCATGAAAATATTCATCCTCACAACACAAGATGTACCTAAGATCCCCTTATTCAATTTTGGGTGGATGTAGGACACAAGAAAAAAGAATCTATTTTATTATGGATTCACTTGTGATCAAAATAGTGTGCCCAAATACAATGACAAGTTGTGCCAAAATACAAAATGAAGTCATCCTAATATTTGTTTTTATATCACAATGATATTAAAAGAGAGGGTTACAAATGTTCCAAGCTCTCTTTCAAGCATAAACTTGTGTTATATGTATAGCATGTTTCTCTTTATAGTGTTGGGCAATCAACACGTGATTTGAAAACAAACAATTTTCATTAAAAAATTGATACATGAAAAAGATTTCAACTCTTACCATGTTCTCCCTTTTTAGTGACAAGAGTTATTTTCTTCTTTACAAATACTCCTCCCTTATATATCTAACATAGAGAAAAAAACCAATCACTTTGGTTTTGATGAATTTCCTTTTAGTGGCGATCACCCAGGAACATAATCAACACTTCAAACAACTTGTTTTACATATGATGCAGGTGTAAAAGTCCTTGCAGAGTGGAGCATATCCTACTGTGGATCCATGAACCTCTGACTAGGGATCCGCATTGTGATTTGGGTCCTCTTATCAAGGGCATGACCAGCTCTAGATCATTCACCACATCATGGGATAGTGTGCCAGTTGCTCACCGAGGATAGTCTTGGTGTGGTGGCTGCCCCTTATCGTATCTTTAATGAAATCCACGTGATGATGTGGAAATTGGATCATTATGCCTTTTGGTAGCCCAACGAAAAACCAAGAATAGTTGAAGGACGTCCTTCTCCTAGTCTAATGAAATCTCTATACCGAATATATAGAGGGCATGGTGAGTTGTGTGACCCCACCTCTGAGATTCTCCAAATATCATATGCTTTCACTATTGGAGAGCAATCAAGAAGTTTCTATGTCGTAGCTTTCAAAGTGGATCTGGTACCACACCACCATCATCGCAAAATATGCCCGCACAGATTGTAAGAGATGTCACATAATCCAATCACTACGATCTAAGTGATAACTTGAGCATGGAGCTAATTATGCCAAATCTGAATACTTGAATGTTGCCAAGGTGTCAGGTATTTATGAACCTAAGAAGCCACGGTAACCTACAGCCAAGCAAACATTAAAAAGTTTTGATTGTGTAGATGTATGCCACTACGATGTTTCCAGCGCAACCATCACTGCCATGTAAATCCTTTACAATGACATTTTGGATTCCATGAGGGATGAGACTTCGTCGTCTTGCTAAGAAAGAAATATTGTCAGAATCTTCTTTATTGTTGTCACCTTCATATCAGATTCAATGCATTAAATCAGAGGTTCAATGTAGTGTGCATCTCTTTGAGCAGCTACACGTTGATTACTATGTAATATTTACAACTATATTAACAATAAGAAGATCCAAGGTTTAAGCAACCGATGATAATTCCTGCAATACTCAGTCACCAAACCAAAATGGCATCTACGGGCTGGATGAGTGCACACGTTGAATGTGAAACAAGTTTTCAACTAGGAAAGAAAGTACTATGCAAGCTTTCGAACTATTAGAAAGAATATTGTGTTGGGTGATTTTTTTAGATCAAGTGTTGTATTGTGTGCCAAATATGATAATTCATGTGTTTTCAGATTGTTGGGAAAATCAAAATGAATTTTAGGTCGCTATGTAAGTTTGACATCATAGAATTCAATGGAAATTTCTTCATTAATTCGATCTCCTTGGAATGGAAAGTTAGGGTTGTAAACTATGCATGAAGGTGGAGGTGGAGGAAGCAACTAAATGGATAGCATGCAGATGAAAACAAAAATGATACTTAATTTATGGACGGTTTTTGAAAAATATAGAGAAAATTCATTGTGTAATACAGTCTTTTCTATGGTCGACAGTTGACAAAGTCGTCTCTGAGAATCTACACTTTGTCCACAATAGAAACGCGGGTTTGATAATAGAAACCATGGTATTTTTCAAGATTTTTTTCAGAGGGATGTGACTGATATTTCTAGTATCTACGATTTGAGGAGGGTCAAGGCACTAATTTAGGAACGTCTTACCTCAAATATCGTCCTTAGTTGAGAGAATCGATGTGAAGGTAAATCTGTTGGGTGTTTGATGGATCTATAGGGAATTTGACGGATTTGTTGGGTACAGATTTGTTGGGCATGGATGTTCCATAAACAACCGACTTACAAGATTCTACAGTCGATCTAACTTCTTCGGGCATGTTTGTGACTTGACCTGACTAAAAAATGATAAATATCACAACTTTGATTCAAAATTTCGGAAGAGGACCACCAAGAGGCTCAGCTAAAAACTCATCTTAGAGACAACAACAATTTAATTAGCTTGTGCCCAATAGTGATTTCATGCCAAATATATGACTCATAATTCAATCCCAATGACGGTGAAATAATTCCATAAAAGAAATTGCAAAATTTGATTTACTCGATTTTTTATTGGTAGTAAAATCTATACATTGCACAACAAACTTCGAGTCATGTCCATACATTGTCTCGGATCTATCTCTCTTTATCTCCATTGCACATCCCAAATATTACAGCTCTGCAATTTGTTAGTATAGGCTACAAGGTCCTTAATACCATAAGAGATCTGATACCAATTGATAAAATACAGACAGGAACAACAAGATGGCAGAAAATGCTCACTATCCAACTCTTATGTATTCACACCAATGTTATATATTTATAGTACAATGGGTGATGCCACCTCATAGAGAGATTGGCTCTAGATCCTAAAATCATGCATGATGACTAGGCTAGGCAATCTTAACTAACTCATTAGTCATCACTTGAGGATATATTACTAATATCCTAAATGAATAATACAAATATAGGTGACAATTAGACTTAGTGATTATTTAAGGTAAGCCATAGGCTAACAAGCATTATTCAGAATATGAGAATTTGAATGGTATGGTGATTCACTCTAAACTCTTTTCATAAAGTTTTTTTAATATTAAGAAGGTATTCAATATTTTCATTATTTTTCCAAAATTTACAAGAGACAGATTTGGAAGAGAGACATATCGGGGAGCACTGTGGAGCAGAAGAATACTTTGGAACAACAAAATTATTTGAAAAATCAGGATTTGAAGGGTATGGTGATTCACTCAAAACCCTACATAGTAAAAATTTTAAATTTTACTGTTCATTTTGATAATAATGTTTTTTACAAATTGTATTCCTATTTGGATTTTAATTAAAATTCCGATAAACAAAAAAAAAAAAAAAAATCCATACTTACCTTAAACCCTTGGGTTTTTCTTGCTTATGTGAATGCAAAATTTCACCCTAGGGTTTAACTCCCTCTATCACTTTAGAATTAGGGATTTTAGTTTTAGGCATTTTAGATCTAATGGGTTTGTTTTTATATATATAAATGTTTGGCATGTGATGCAAAGGGACCACTTATTGCATTAGATATCAAATGCAATCGACCCTCTGATTTATTTTTTTTAAACAGTTTCCAATTTGACATTTAAAAAAAAAAATGTTTTCCGATTTTTCGTGCATCATTTCGACAGAAAAGCACAGGTGCATTTATGTCTAAGGAGCACTGATAAAGAAATATTTTTTTTATTTTTATTTTAAATATGGTGCATAAAAAAAATTGCCAATGTTTTCTCATCTAAACAACACATAAAATGCTGTCACATAATTTTTTTAATTTTTCTTCTCATCAGTGTGTAATTTTTCTATTGTTTTTTTTGCGAATGTTTAATTTTGTTTCTATTTTTTTTTTCTATTGTAGTTGTTGTGATGCTTTATATAGTGAAATATATATCACACTATTGTAATTCAAAAAAATTTAAAAAGAAATTAAACTATTCAGTGTGTTTTGTTGTATGGAACGCACTGGTGCATTTTATGTAATAAATGCACCAGTGCTTTGTATTTAAAAAGCGCATCGGTTACAACGATTTTTTTTTGTTGAAAATTATGTGATTTATTTATTAAATATATTTAATAATTCATGTATTGAATGGTACAAGTTGTATATTGATCAAATATAAGTGAGAAGTGTTCAAATAAGAAAATTCATGGTCGACACAATAATGACACATCCGGAAAAACAAAAAAGGAAGGTTTTATGTAAATTCTATACAAAATTAATATGGTTGAACTATATGTAAGTTTAACTAATATGTATTGGTTAGTGTGTGTCATGCAGGGCCAAAAAATGAGGAAGATCGATAAGATTATTTCTGATCTAAGTGCAGAAGAGTGTAAAATCTTGATGGAAAAATTGTAGAGGGATGAATCAGATGAATGAAAAAATACTATTCAATATGATTTTATTTTTTTAATTTTCATTAATAATATACCTAGGAATATTAGATGATATGTTTCAAGAAATCTATTAATTCACATTATATGTTTAATGTTATACAGGCACCAACAATGATGGCACATAATTTCATCATAACAAAACAAAATTGATTAATATAGAAGATGTAAATGATGATGAATTGGTCCTTAGCTCATCTGGAGTGGTGTTGGAGATTATTCAAAGGGGGAAAAACGGTTACATAACTACGAGGGATATAGTGGAATGAACATATAGACATACTTTCCACTTACAATATAGAAATCAATCCAACGATTCCAAGAACCAGGTTATATTTAAATTGCATGAAGCATTTCCAGAGCAATGGTCAATGAGACTTGTTAGACTTGCAATAGAAAAAACATACAACAACAAAAAACAATCATTCAAAAAGTAATATTCCTAAAAACATGTATATATATATATATATATATATATATATATATATATATATATATATATATATATATATATATATATATTACAAAGTATTCATTTATTAATATATCAATTTTGTGATATTTAGTTTTCATATATCAATATAAAAATAGTTTATTGTCATGTTATTTTTTCAAGAAAATTATGAAAATCTTATAGGACCAACGAGTTGATATCTGAAATATGTCAGTAGGGATGTCCAAAAACGTGTACAAGGAGATGGTCAAATAAATGGACATAATTGCATCGTGGGAGGAGCTATCTCAACAACAACGTGCTTCAAATGTATGTAATCATTGAATTTTTCTATTAGGTACAAATAATTAATTTAGCATTAAATATTAATTTTCAAATATTCTCTTATAGAAAACAAAATAAAATGGAACTCAATATGCACATAAAACTAGACGACAAGGGAGAAAATGGTTGATATTAAAGCTTGTGAGTAACTGTTATTTCCTTATAACAACTTAAGGTTTTTGTTTTTTGATATTTTAAGTTGTTTTACAACATCCATCCTTGAATGTTTTCAAACAGGTGCTAACAAACAAAGAAGAGCCATCGGAAAACTTGATTGACATTGGGTTAATTAAGGGTTGTGAGTATATGTTGGCATATCAAAAATTAATTGTGGAATTTGTAAGTATAATCTATGTTGTTTTACTTCTATCATTTTATAATTAATGAAACAAAAATAATACTTTATATTAAATCTATGATTTATTATAGCGTATAAAACTTGGAGGAAACAAAGTATGGAACTGGGCCAATAGAAGAATTGTTGAAACAAGGCATGAGATTTGATTTTGAACATATGTGTATGATTCATGAGTCAATTCTTTCTTTGCATGTACGTTGCTTTTCAATTTACATTCATGTATATTATTTATTTCAATTTTCATTATTCTCACCAATGTATATAGACTCATTACAACTTATTTTTATGTTTGTAGATGGAACTTGAAGAAGAACAAAACAATCGAGGGAATCAACCAAACATTCAACAAAATAACCCAAGGCATGGAAGTAGCTTGAGAACTAATAACAATTCTAGTGAAGAATGATGACCAATATATTTGGATATCAATGCAAGCTGCAATTGTATTTTTTTGAAATAATTGTCTGTGAAAATTAGACATTTTTGTTTAATGTAATGGACATAGTGTCCCAATTGAAATCTAAGGGTTTACCGATAAGTGTCTCATTTTGTATGACAAAGACCCTCTTATTCATATAATAAAATATGTTTTAATTTATTATATTGTGTTGTCCAATGTCGTTGTGAAATGTTACATCGTTGATTAAATATATGGACGACTAAATATTATAATGAATAGATGAAAACTATGATGATATAACAAATTAATCCAAACATCATATCCAAATTCACTAATAAAAATATAAGATATATGTAAATTTTTTGATAAATAATGGAATTAAAAAATAACAATAATTTCACTATCAAAGGTCGATGTTTCTCGGTGTATTTAATTATTAATCTCATCGGCACGTTTAATATTAAAAATCATTGATGTGATTCATATGAAATGTGCACTAGTACTTTTATGTAATCAATTAGCATTGGTTTCAATATTTATTTAATACCATAAAATTATATTAAAAAATTGGCTTTTGGTGCATTAAGCTTATACGTAGCATCGATTCTTTTGTGTTACTAATAAGCACCATTTCTTTAGGATTATTAATAAGAATCGGTGCATTTCTATTATTAATACACATCGGCGCTATTGTGTTATTAATAAGCATCGACGCTTATTTGATACTAAAAAGCACCGGTGATTTCTATTTTTAATGCATCAGGGGGGTTTTCCCAATAACACACCCGTGCATATTATTTTATACAACATCGGTGCCTTCTTATTCATAACGCATCGGTGCATTCTAAGAAGAAATCCCCGGTGCTTAATTATTTTTAACTCTCCCGATGTGTTTTACTGTTAAAGCCCTGATGCTTATAAGACAAATGCCACGGAAATATTTTACCTCCCATGTGCTTGCATATTGTACTACCTCGATGCTTGACTTTAAGTTTACAACATAGATGTGGTACATGTATGTATGCACCGGTGTATGTTACTCATATGAATGCACCAATTTATAAACATTCGCTAACACCTTTGGCCGCCCAAATTTGTTTAGTTATAATCAAGTTTCATTATAGTATCCGCAAAAACATCCTCTATCGAAAACATATGTTGTAGCGGAGGTTTTTTTGACAAATTTTTCCATTTTTTTTACACTAGAAACCTCCGTTATAACCTCCGCTAAAAGATATTTTCCTTGTAGTGTTGAGAAAGAGTTGAAAGATTGTTCGATTGCAAATTTTTAGTTTCAATAAGTTAGAAAATTCAAGAACAAAATCTTGGAGTTTCTATTTTTTATGTGGAACTTGTTGTCATGGGTTATGGTAATTCAACAACTACTCTCATGGCACATTTAGATTCTAAAAAAAAAATTATCAGAGATGATTAATGGAAATAATAGTATGCAAAAATTCTTGTTCTAGGGAATGTCTCATTTGCAAAGAATGATCCTCAAATTTCAAATATATTGTGGGTGGGCTATCTTAGTAAAATTGGAGGCAAATCATTAGTTGGAATTATTTTGGATATTACAATCCATAAGGAATCTAAGAAATATTTGAGTATTATTAATAATTAACAAAATTCTTATTTCCAGGAGTATGAGACAACACATATACTATAGGTGTCAAGAGAATTTCTTGAGAGGCCCTCTTCGTATTATTTTAGGAAATTGTTCTCAGATTTCAAGGAAGCAATTGAGAAACTAGTTTCAGTATTGAATGCATCGAGAAAGCATTCAGTTGGATATGTGAAAGATCATAAAATGAGAACCTACAGACTGGAATATGGGTTAGTATATGCGAAGGATTTTCTTGGCATCAAGGCTACATTCTCTATAAGCCCATAGGAAAATTGTAATCTTTTCATATTTGAAGGATTTATGCATGGATTCACGGCTCACTCTTAACAAAGCCTTGTCTTATTTCTATTTTTTGTATTGAGCTTCTCATTTTCCATCTCTGCTCATCTTGATTAGTTGGTAATTTGCAGTAAGGATTGATATACTTGAGGGACATGAACTTAGTATGACCACTACTCCTGTTATATATATGTTTCATTGATTTATTGACGTAGTCATGCTCAATGATAACATATACATAGCTCCATATTATTTTATTTAGATTCCATTATTTTGGATTAATTTTCAAATGCACAACATATCAACCTTTCTTCATCTCAGATTCATGGGACTTCCTCACTCACTGTCATTTCTAAGATTCATTGTGTTTTCTCAATTTCTTCCATCTATCATTTTCAACTATTGTGCTCTATTAGATGACTCCATTCACAATGGATTGGGATGATACTATGATAGGTTTGCATATTTTATTCCATTATGTTTTCATTTATCCTCACTATGTTTATCATTTTCCTTACACATTCAAATCTGGCACTTGGGATTAAATTTTAAAGTTGTTGTTCAGTAACAGTGGGCATCCAGAAGAAATAATTTGATGAGGGATCCCCCTCTGATTGCAAGATCCATCTTGCAGACAACATCTCGATTGAAAATGGTCTTGGCATGTTCCTAACAGCTAGGAAACATCTCAATATACAACACATTCTATGACATCCTTGATCCTTGGATCTTCAAAGCTTCTCTTCACCTAGTTCATTGTTCTTGCACTCTTCACTCTTCCATCCTTACTCAATTTCCACACACTAGAACTAAATTCACACATAGTTATTTATACATTATATACCTTCATGAATTTATCCACATACAAAATTATGTTGATGAAGTCGGCTCCAGACCTCCTCAAAATGGGGTTGTGACCCTCCTTAGAAACCAGTCTTCAATTTCCTTTATTTCTCACCATCTACTTTTTTCGACAGAGCATGAACCATGACGCTCATTAGTCATCCGATATCCTCTTATATGAACTCTCAATCGCCAATATGTTCTATGTTCACCAAAAGTCCCAACACTTCCTTGTGGCTCAGTAGTTGTACAATTAATTTGGTCCTTGATTGAGTCTCCACTTATCGATTTATTCAATACCCATCAAAACAAAAAATGCAATCACAATGCACAATGGTTGTTCGATATCGACCTTCGTTCAATCACAACCATTGATCTATTTATCATATTGAGACCATCGGGTCTTCAAATTATAGCCACTATTCGATCATATCTTGGATTGATCTCAACTTTCGA
This sequence comes from Picea engelmannii, assembly GCA_009831015.1. Classification (NCBI taxonomy): domain Eukaryota; kingdom Viridiplantae; phylum Streptophyta; class Pinopsida; order Pinales; family Pinaceae; genus Picea; species Picea engelmannii. The sequence continues at coordinate 1,340,387 of ML776773.1, forward strand.
TATGTCCTTTACCCATACTTAGACAATTTCTTGAAGTCTTACCATAGGTTCACGGGCCCAAGGAATATATGTTTAAACTTTTGCAGCCTCCAAAATGAACCTTTTGTGTTCTTTCACACTCATATTGCACCTACACTTAGATGAATTTCCAATCATTTCATCGTGAGTGTATGAAAAATCATGAACCGTCAGATCTCTCACCCTCTGCGTTGTTCGATCTAGTCCTCATACTTAGAAAATTTCTCATGGTTCACCTTTATGCACAATCTCTTTTCACTTAGAAAATACTGATACATAGTCATGTCTCGATATTTCACCATGGGTCACGGGTCTGCGACATTTCCCCCACTCTTGTGGTCTTGTTAGTCCGACTAGCTCTTGACACTTAGTCTATTTTTCGAACTCCTTCGTGGGTATCCTATGCTTAGTCGATTTGTGAACTCTTACCGTAGGTCTACGATACATCTCTTTTCTTCTCATATTAATGACTTCATCCATCTGATCTAATATTGGTCTTAGTCTATTTTCCAATATCCCACAACAGGTCTGTGGGTCTCCTATACTTAGCCAATTTTTTACCTTCTTAGTGCAGGTCCGTAGGGCATCTTCATCCATTCTTCTCTTGTTGACTTTTTCCATCCGATTGATACAATATTCATACTTAGTCATTTCTTGAGACATTATTCGATTCCTGGTACTTATTTTTTTTCCAAGATTTCACTATGGGTTCACACTCAATTCTTCACATACTCTTGATCCTTGGTCGTGCTCATTATCTCTACAATGTCTTGATACTTAGTTATTTTCCAAGATCTGTTGTGTTGATGTGGTAGATGAAGTGGTTTCCATGTGGATTTCTTCTTCTACACTAGATGATGTGGCATCAACATGTGTCATGATGTGTGGCACTTCCATGGATGAGTAGACCCACCAAGTATCGAACCTCAATCTTTGATATTAACTATTGATCTATGGAAATGAATGGTCATGATATAATTTCTCAAAATTTAATCCTTTACATAAGGTTCCATAGCTCTTCTGCTCAGTTTCACTCAAACTAAGTGATAACACCTTTTCATTATAAACTCTTTTGATCATAATTTCCCAATGAATTCCTTACTAGACTTATTATCGCTTCAGTTTTATATCTCGTTCATCTTCCAACTATGATTGCTCATCAGATCACCAAAAAAGCTTAGCCACATTTTCCTTGCAATCATAGCGCTTATCATTCTACATCGTCGAGCTTAAGAAAGATACAATTACTCTGCCACAAAAATATTCCATGGGTTTGTCTTGGTTCGGCAACACAAAGGAGCATTCTCATACAGATACTCGTTAAAATGCAGGGGCATTCTTTTGTATGCAATTTTTCTTACGTTAATTTGCATGGAATCACACAGGTGCTTACTCAATTACCTCAATCTGGTTTGATTTGCAGTGTAGAAAATTCCTCTATTGTCTAATTCTGATTCAATCCTTGGACCTGTCTTTCACACATCATAGTCTCCCCCTGTTTTTTACATCAATGACAATAGAATTTCTAACAAACTCAATATGTAAAAACTACATGTAACTGCCCATACAAATTTATAATGTTTTCCCCAAGCTATTTGACTTATCACTATTTGACTTGATTGTACTACATCCCCATTCTCTCCAATAACTATGGGATGTGACTCTCATACCTACCCTTTTACATGAGTTTAATGATTGAGCTCTCATACACTCAAACATAAAATTAGAAGTTATCTAAAATGATAATAAAATTCAGGAAAATGGGTTGAATAAATACCCATGATTAATTCCCCCCTTGGACCCCTCTTAAACATTCTTGTCTCTTGTGAAAAACTTGTCCCCCATATATGTCCATATCCCCCAACAGCTGGTATCACATTTTATTTATGTAAAAACATAAAATAATTTTGCATATTACATCACTTGGCCATAGCCACATTCATATCTACAATATGCATAAATTAAATTGGGGATTATACTGTGGATGTTACATTCCCCTTCCCATATAATTTTTTACCATCCTCGGTGCATAAAACCATGCCAAATACATACACAAATTTACAATCACATCAAAATATTCATAAAATAAATAAAATTCTGCAATTTTTACCCTCCAACAACACTCCCAACCAAAATCTCATATTCATATCAACCTATTGACTCAAGGAATGTTCCCCCTTCACCACTCTTATTCCATCGGGATGCACCATTATTTTATCAGGGTTTTCAACACAGGTGACCAAAATTCTGAGATGTGTTTCCAGAACTCTAGCTAACCAAAAATGGAGTCTTGCATTTTTAATTTTTGTTTCCTTCAAAATTGACAAAAAATTGTGGGTATTCCTCCCGCACAGTTTCTTCATGCTCCCATGTCCATCCTCAGGATCGTAGCATGTCCATTGAACATTTACCAACCCTATGTCTTTTTCTTGATCACTTTGACTTCCCAATATAGGATGTGTACTGGTTCCATCTGGAAATCCCCTTCATTTTCCACCTGGATCACATTCCAATCAATTATGTGGTTAGAGTCAGGAACATATTTCTTTAATAATGACACATGAAATACATTATGCACTCTCATGGATGCAGGAAATGTTATCATGTATGCAACTGGCCCTATATTCTCTAAGATTTCAAAAGGATCACAATATCTTGTTGCCAACTTTGGGAAGCAACCCAATCTTAGCGAACTTCTTTTCACTTTCACTTTTAGAAAATCATGTTCGCCCAATTTAAAATCTCTAAAAAACTTTGTTCTTGTCTACATAACTTTTCTGCCTATCCTGGGAAGCCTTTAAATTTTTCCTGATATTTTTCATCTACTCTTCCATTTCCCTCAATAAATTTGGCCTAATGATAACTCTGTCTGTTGGGTTATCCCAACTCATTGGTGTATTACACTTCCTACCATACAATTATTCAAATGGGATCATTTTTAATGAGGCCCGATACCCATTATTGTAAGCAAAATATACTAAGTGGATACAATCTTCCCACTTTTATGGTTGGTATATCACATACATTATGAGCATGTCTTCAATGATTCTATTAGTCATCTTTGTTTTTCCATCTGACTCTAGGTGATATGTTGTATTGATATTTAAGTTTGTTCCAAATCCTTTGAACAAACCTTTTCAAAAATTAGATGTGAATTTTGTATCTTTATCTAAAACAATTTCCTTAGGTACCCCATGTAGCTCGACAACCTCTTTCATGTAGATCTCTACAATATTTTCATCCTTGTGTGTTGTCTTCATGAGAATAAAATGTGTTTCCTTAGTTAATGTATCTACCACCACCATGATGGAATCATGTTACTTCATTGTCTTGGGCATATTTGTAATAAAATCAATTGTAACCACTTCCCAATTCCACTCAGGAATGGGAAATGGTTGTAGCAGACCTGTTGGATGTCTATTCTCTGCTTTCACCTTTTGAAATTCTAGACATTTGGCTATGTAACTAGCCACTTATTTCTTCATCCCTGGCTAAAAGTATTGGCTTCTTATAGTTGCAATTGACTTCTGATATCCTAGGTGCCCAACATATGGCACACTATGCATTTCCCTCAACACTGTATTTTTCAGCTCGTCTAAATTTGGCACATATATTTTCCCCTTGTACATGAGGAATCCATCATCTTTCATCTCATAGTAATTAATTTTTTTTCATAAATTGACCTGTTGTAATGTCTCTTAAATATTTTTAGATAATGTTGATCTGAATTTGTTGCTTCAAGAATTTTTTCTTTTAAATTTATCTTGTACACACTGATGTCTGAAATATGCATTTCATGAGCTCTTCTATTGTGTGCATCAACCACTTGATTCTTATTTCCTTTAATATAATTAATTGCAAATTCATATTCACTCAGAAATTCCAGCCATGTAGTTTGTCTAACATTTAATGTTGGTTGTCCAAATACATGCTTCAGACTACAGTGTTATGTTCTTAACTCAAATATTCAACCCATAAGGTAATGTCTCCACATTTTCAATGCATTGACAATGGATGCTAATTCCAATTCATGTGTAGCATAATTATTTCCATGTTCTTTTTGTTTTCTAGACTCATAACACACCACGTGATATTTTTTACTGAGGACTCCCCTGAGCCCATCCTTGCATGCATATGTGCACACTACAAAATATTCATATGGATCTGCAATCTTTAATATGGGTGCACTTATCAAAATATATTTCAACTGCCAAAAAAATTCTTCACATTTGGAAATCCATTCAAATTTCACTCCCTTCTTTTGCAAAGAAGTGATTGGGCTTGCAATCTCTAAAAACACTTTTATGAATCTTCGGTAATAACCGGAAATACCCATAAATTATTTTACCTTTGTCACATTTCTTGGTGTTGAACACCCTCTAATGGCCTCTATCTTCTCAGGATCAACTTCTATCCCATCTTCTAATATAATATGCCCCAAGTAGTGAATCTTCTTTTGATAAAATATGCACTTACTTAGTTTGGCATACAACTTGTGCTCTCTCAAAACTTGTAGCACCATTCTTAAATGTTGCTCATGTTCTTCTTTAGTCCTTGAATATATGAGTATATCATCTAAGAAAACAATCACAAACTTGTCCAAGCACTCCTTGAACACTCCATTCATCAGGAACATGAAAACAGTTGGGGCATTTGATAGCCCAAACGGCACTACCATAAATTCATAATTCCCATATCTTGTTTTGAATGTTGTCTTGTTGATATCCTCTTCCTTTATCATCACTTCATGATAACTTGATATCAATTCAATCTTAGAAAATATCCTTGCACCATTCAACTGATCAAATAAATCATCAATCCTTGGAAAAGGATATTTGTTCTTTATTGTGACCTTATTCAATTGTCTGAAATCAATACACAACCTTAAGATTCCATCTTTCTTCTTCACAAAAAGAACTGAGGCTCCCCAATCTAACACACTTGGGTGTATATACCCCTTCTTCAAAATTTCTTCAAGCTACATTTGAAACTCTTTCAATTCTGGTGTGCCCATTATGTAAGGTGTCTTGGACACTGGGGTAGCTCCTGGCAGCAATGATCCAGGGGATCAAATTTAGCTCAAAAATTAAAGTGTTTGGAATTTCTTCAAATAGGACATTTGTGTAGGCCTCGTCGTTACGAACCCAACGCAACTTGAATGGGCTCAAACAGACGTCGTATGAGAAAGATATCACATTCTGTTTGTTTTTCCAAATAGATAATTTTTTTATTGATTGTACATTCTGTACAGTCCGTACAGTGTTGACGTGGAAGTTGGTCGTACAGTCACATGGTAGGTGTGTTGGCATGTTGACTAGGTAATTTTTGGCAGACAGGTGGGTGAATCACATCTCGACACATGTCATCTTAGTGGTCGAATGTAATGGTGCCACATGGCCCAGTCATGGGCTGCCACGTGGCACCCCTCCTTTGGTTGGCAGTGGAAAAATTGTATGTGACTCCACGGGAGTCGAACCTGTGACCTTCGGGCATGGGGAAGAGTTTTGGCAGGGCCGGGATAATAGCCCTCCCATAGTGGATCTTATCTCCTATAGTCTAAATATTATATTTGAATTGAACCAGAGTTATATTTGGCATATTAAAGGGCTGGGGCCTAGCCCCAGCCCCCCCCCCCCTGACGCTTTCCATATTCCCATTACATATGACCCACTCCTTTATACTTTGGCATGCATGGTCCATTTTCATCCCTGGCGCTTTTGCATGAAACCTCACCACATGCCCCTTCACTTTATTGTTTGGCACAGTTTGAATGGAGTCAGCCCCTAGCGCGGTCACATGTAACCACTGCATAAGACCTTAACCCTACACTCAATGTTTGGCGCAAATTGTTAGCACTTCGGGTATAGCTCGTGGTTCTTGAAACCTTTACACATGACCGTTGACGAAAATTTGGGGCACGATTAGCCATGAAGCCCGAGAAAGGTGTTGGGATGTGGCCACATGCCCCCCCATGCAACTAGCACCTCCTCCCAAAGGGGCACTAAACTCGCTAATTGTTCGACGATTTGCCCTGTTTTGCGGGATGCACGCGTGTGCTGGTTTTTAGGCCCAGTAATGTTGCGGGATCCAGTTAGTCTTTCAGTGGGTTTGTTTTGGTGAGCAGGTACAACAAGCTTGAAGGGTAAAACTTCAAGGAAGTGTAACTTCTTCATTTTTTGGACAAACCAGGTGCTGCAAAATCTCATCTAGGGGTTTTTGGACGTTCTGAAGCCACTGGAGCCATCTATTTTGTATTATGAGCACTCTAAGAGTAGTTTTTAAGCATAATTAAAATGATCCCAGGGAAGATGGACCAGGAGATGTAGCCCAAGAGAGGGGTGAACTCCTTTATCATTTGTTGTGTTATGTGTTCATTTTTGATGGTTTTTATCAGTCTGATATGTTGCTCATGTTTAAGAAAACTCACTAAATTTATGTGTTAGTAAGCTGATCCAATTACCCAAACACATGCTATTTTACACTTGCAATTTAAAGAGATAAGTTGTCTTGTTGTAATGGTCTAGGACGACATGGTGTTTTTCCAACCAATCCATGCCAATGCCTTCACACAATATTTTATGTCTTTTTTTTATGCTCTGTAAAAGTTTCAACAATAATGTGCTCTACCACTGAGTTTGACTTTGATCTTTAAAAACATGTATTTTTTTTTTTTTGGAAAATCATGGCATAAATGGCTAGTGGCACTCTCTGGAACATATTTAACCCTTGAAACTACAGACCAAACCTAGAAGTTTCATCTCAATCCAACTTAATTTTCTCTAGTTATTGCCAAAATATGTTGTCTCCAGACTTTGTTTGTTTGTAGACTATAGGACAATTTTTCCCATGTGGTATCCTTCTTCTCTTCTTCCTTTTTGAATTTCATGATCGCATAAATTATGTATTATACACCAATATTCAACATGTGCTAGATCCACAATGCACAGTGCCAAGAATTAACGCACACCCACACCAATATTCAATGCGCACAATTTTTATACCGCACACCAATATTCGATGCATGCAACTTTTATACCACGCACCAATATCCAACGCATGCAACTTTTATACCACGCACCAATATCCAATGCGATCAAATTTTATGATGTGCATCAATATCTAGTGCATGCAACTTTTATACCGTGCACCAATATCTAGTTCATGCAACATTTTTATATCACGCACCAATATTTAATGCGTGCAACTTTTTATGACACGCACCAATATCTAGTGTGTGCAACTTTTAATGTCACACAACAATATCCAGTGTGGGAAAAATTTTGTACCATGCACACACATTTTTATTCCGCGCACCAATATCTAGTGCGCACAACTTTTTATGTCGTGCACCAATATACAATGCAAAAAACTTTTTATGTCACACACAAATATCCAGTGTGTAAATTTTTTTATATCGTGCACCAATATTCAATGCGCACAACTTTTTATATTGCGCATGAATATTTGATGCGCGCAAATTTTATACCACACACTAATATTCAGTGCGCACAAATTTTTATATCACGCACCAATATCCAGTGTGCACAACGTTTTATGCCCCACAACGATATCCAATGTGCACAAATTTTTATGTTGCACGCCAATATCCATTGCACGCAAATTTTTATATTGCGCACTAATATCCAGTGTGCACAATTTTTTATCTCATGCACCGATATTGAGTGCACGCAAATTTTTATGTCACACATCGATATCTAGTGCACACAACATTTTATGTCACACATCAATATCCAATGCACACAACTTTTTATGTCATGCACCAATATCCAGTGCACGTAACTTGTTATGTCGCGCAAAGAGGAAGAAAGTGGAGGAAGTTCAAGTTCCATGACCTAGATCTTTAACATTTACTCACTTGTAGTGCAAAAGATTTATCATTAAGCATAAACAAACTATTATAAATTATAAATAGGAAATGAAAAGATACAAACATCATCAAGATAGAAAACCATTACAAAGATGTATGTAAAACCTCCTTATAACTTCATAAAATTAGATGTCAAGGATCTTTACATTCATAGTGATGTATATTCAAAGTGATGAGTTCTCATATATTACATCATGAACTATATCAATGACAATAATTAACAACAAGCCCTTTTGCAATAGCTAAACAACTACATGCAACCTACTAAGAGGCTTCTAGATGAATCTAGAAGTGACAATTGTATTCCACTTTATACAAAATATTTTGCATGTTTAATTCAAGATGCAAAGTCTTATAGGTTTGGAAACTTTGTGGATGACCTAAAACTGCATCTATATTTCCATGTATCTCCTCTGGTTGTTCGAATAATTAGGCTTTTGTGGATCAATTTATTCCTTAGTAGATTATCCAACTCCACGTTCTCACATTTCATCCCTACAAAAAGGGTCAAAACTTGACCCAACATCAATCATGGGTTCCATGGTCCACTAAGTGGTTATTTTCTATTGATTCCCAATTATAGTCAACTTATCCAATAGGTTATCAGGGTAACAAATCACTTTCACTCTACCTTGTAGGAATTGGGATTTCAATAAATGGATGGTCATGATATAGGCTTAAAACAATCCAGAAAGAGCCACATAACAGTTGCACTTGGACTATACATAGCTCTCTTCATTTTGGCATTATGCTCACCCTTTCACCATCAAAATCCATGAATATACAAAGTGTCAAACTGTAATGTCCCCCATCTTAACCTAAGAACATTGTTTGCGGAAAATACACATAAATACGAAACTTGAATGCTAAATAAATTTCATGTAGCTTATGAGCTACGAATTATACATAGATTTAAATAGTGTCTGATACCATATAAATAAACACGTTTGTGGCATTCAAAATGATCGTGAAGGTTTCACCCTCACTGAGACAAATCACACACACAACATCCTTTATACTACGTAAAACTATTCATAGCACGCACAACATCCTTTGTATTGTGCGTGAAAACTATTTCCAACGTGTGTGAAAATCCAAGCACCACACCATGATCTTGTTACTGATACTACTAAGATTGATTAACAAATACATTTAAACCTCAAATTATGAACAACATGACAATCAATCTCAATCAATTTTCCATACTAGTTAAAAATGTAAATGTAGCTAATCATTTCACCACAACACCATATAATTCATTCACATGCATAGAGTAAAAGGCACAACCGTTAAACTCATACATTAACTCAGGAAAACAGATAAAACTTATCTTTTTAAAACAATTGTGCAACCAACTTCTTGGTAAGGATGTTCCACCCAACCATAGGCTCATTGTTCCAAATATCAACAACAAGTCACCACCGAACTGGGGCTAGGAATCCATAAGAAAATGGTGTCTCTCACAGTCCTCTCATAGCTCAATATCCTAAAACCCACTAGTATTCTCCTACAGTTGTCTCAAATTTCCTCCATCTCTATTCCTCTTGACCTTCCCAACCCAAGGAATGTACCCCTTCACTTATCTCATTCCATCGGGCATCACATTCATTTATCAAGGTCTCTCTTGTACCGGTAACTAGGAATCTCTCTATTGGGAACTCAAGGGAACTCACTGCAAGGAAAACTACCAACAACAACAACAACACTTGTTGTTACAGTGAAACTTACATAAGAGTTCACTCTTCAGGCCTGACAACCTGACTCTTCAATATTCAGCTACAAAGAACTCCAAATGCTCTAGAATTCGCCCAACCTTCTTGGTCTATCTCGAATGCTCTTTTTTCTCTGCTCTCTGTTTGTTGTTCATGTAAAACTCAATGTGTAAAAACTTTGTGTACCTTCCCATACAAATTTCTTCTATTTTCCCTAAGCTAGTTTACTTCTCACTCTATCTAATGTTTATTGTACTTCATCCCCGTACTCTCCAATAACTATGGGATGTGACTCTCACACCCACCCCCTTGCATGAGTTTAAAGATTGGACTCTCATACACTCAAACAAAAAATTAGAAGTTATCCCCAATGATAATAAAATTAAGGAAAATGGGTTGAATTAATACCCATAATTAATTCTCCCCTTGGGCCCCTCTTAAACGCTCTCTTCTCTTGTGGAAAAACCCAACCCCCATCTCTATCCATATCCCCCAGCAGTTGGTATCACATTTTATTTATTTAAAACAAAAAATATTTTCGCATATTGCATCGCTTGGCCATAGCCACGTTCATATCTACAATATGCATAATTTAAAATGGAGATTATAGTGGGGATGTTACACAAACTAACTTGAAATTAAAATCTAAGATGTGTATTTTGTGTCAGGTACCTAACCTCCCTAACCCCTCACGTAGGTAGAATAATATAGTTTACATGTAATAAAGGCCAACATTATTTAATAAGGCATATTTAATAATGTGAACAAGTCTAATGTAAGAAGAATTAACAGAAGCTTCCGCTTCTAGAAAGATCTTTGTCTAGAATTTTCTTTAGAAGATAAAATTAGTATAAATAGGAGTAAAATCCATGATAAAGTATTGTGTTGAGAATTATTGTAATAGAGCTCTTCTCTGTTGGAGGTTTCTTGATGTAGACAATAAACTTTGATTCATTCATGAGATCTAAAAACCATGCAAAAACACAAGAATGGAAAATAACTCTCTTTTATTCCTTCTTCATCCTAACCATTACAATCGAATTTCAACCCCTTATAACTACTATATGAGATTTTCGAAAACCACGGATTTTAGAAAAATGACTAATTTTAGAAAATTCTTGCATGACTATAAAATTGACCCATAACTAAAATCTAACTAGAGAGACACTATTTGTCAACTCGATTTTTTGATTAGGTGCATAAAATAAGAGATAATTGATAATTACTAATTTAAAAATTCCCGAAAAAACACTAAAACCCCATTCTGAGGTCTTATATGAAGGAATTTTGCCCCAAAAAATATCGAACCGATGTTCGATCTGAAGGATTGGATCGGCATGGAAGTGAAATATTTGAGACACAACTCCCTATAAATTTTAGCCCAAACAAATAACTAAGTCAAAAGTTATGACCCTCTTAAATCCATGTATCATTCTCCTCTAGTTGAAAAGAACACAACTCCTACAAGTTACTATCTTCAAACTATCACCACTTAATAGGATCTAGGTTTAGCAAGTCCCCCTCTATAATCCATGTACTCTTTGTTGGTGCTACGCCTTCCCACTAGACCAGATATCAGTTGTATTGGCCTTGCCTAGTGTGAAGGGTCTTCTTATCTAAAATATACACAATCTTTTCCTTTTTCTTGCTCGGAATGGACTGTTTCCAATCCACTTCCACCTCATTGTCATCACCTAGATCGTCCCCATTGAAGATATATAAATCATAAATATTAAACATAAGGGAAATATCGAGATCATATGGTAAATTGACCTTATAAGCATTGTCGTTAATTTTCTTGAGAATCTTGCAAGGACCAATTTTCTTATACTTAAATTTGTGGTAGATTCCTCTAGGAAATGTTGGAATATTCAATAATACTGAGAGGGGGGGTGAATATGTATTATGCACTTTTTACCATTTTTAACCATAACATGTAAAATTAAGTTATCAATAATTTATCACTTATGATTGCATTCAAGATATAATAAACATATAACCCCAGATACATAGTACACAATAATTTTACATGGAATCCAAAATAGGAGAAAACCACAAAACACTTTTTAATGTATCAGAATATTACATCCAGCAGAAGCACCAACTTCCAAAATTCTCCAACACCAAATGGAAGGAGGTACCAACCCCTTGGTTTATAGGCTCCAACCTAAAGGAAGCTACAACTCCTTAAATTCTCCAGCTCCAACTGGAAGGAAGCTCCAAACCCCTAGTTTATAGGCTCCAACATGAAGAAAGCTACAACTCCCTAGATTATCCAACTTCAACTGGAAGAAGAATCTGACCCCCTTTCCTTGCCACTTCCTTCCTCCCTAAAATATAAATGAGAGAATCAGCATCTCACTATTACTGTCACTGATATTGATACATCATCATCATCAAAGTTGGTTCAACCTAATAACCACATAAATATTATGCCAAGATCTCCAAGAACATCCCACAAATCATATACCCAAAATCACCAAGATATGCATCAAACCATGTGCCAAAAACCTCCAATATATACCTCAAGCATGTTCCAAAACTCTAAGATATGTCTTAAAGGATATACCTAAACCTCCAAGATATGCCTCAAAGCATATGCCAAAAAATCCAAGATATGCCTCAAAGCATATGCCAAAACGGCCAAGATACAAGCCTCAAGACATATAGAAAAAATATACATTTCATCACGTGGAGACCCTAATGCATGATATCTCAGACCATCAAACCTTATTCAACTTCAACATCAAGAAAATAGCATCTTCCTCAAACCCTTCCTCAATCTCGCGGGACTAGACTGTGCAATAGGTGGGGCCTCATGTGATGAGTCTTGGACAACCAGCGAGGGCCTCGTGGGACACCCTGAACTTAACCTACAGGGGTCACCTAAGATAGGGTTTTCTGAAAACCCTTCTCAGATATGAAACTCTGAGAATTCCATCCTTCGCACAATTCTGCTACTTCACTTGCACTAAGATATCACACACCTTTTTTTTTAAATCAGAGGATATTGATGTGTATTTATATCCTTCCAAGTACCTTCTTTAATTGTCTTTAGGGCCGACATATAAATTCTTGTTGCAACCATTTTTCTCCTTTACTTGATTTTAGGGCCGACTTATAACTTCTTACTTGCAACCATTTAGAGGGGGATTTACATGATCATCTTTAAGAAGGCATATCTCCTCAATCGTGAGGAACCACGTGGCATGCCACCTACCATTTGAAATGGCTTGATGAGGACTATAAATTCATAGGGATTTTGCATTCATTTCCAATGTCCTTCATACTCTTTTTCTTCAATCAGCTTTGGGCTTCATGACCACACCTTTAGGGATTCCTGACCATATCTTCAGGGCTTCTTGACCATACATTGTAACTTCTTTTCTTAACAATTGGGGCTTCTTGTGGGATTATTCAAAGAGTCTTCCCATGAGGTCCATGATTAGAGATATACCATAAGGGGACCACTTTGGAGACTCCTTCAAATAAACACATCACTTCTAGGGGCTTCTAGACATGATTTGGAGCTTCTTCTAGGGTTGACATCAATGACAACCAATTTTCCAGGAATCTCCCCCTTTGGAATTGATGGAAACACTCATACTCCCTTTGTGACCATTGATCCCCCTATATTAATGCTTTTGATCTATGACTCTCCCCCTTTGAAATCAATGGCAAAGGGTAACTCCCCCTGATGATTTTTCTCCCCCTGATGATTTTTGAAAAATTCCATATATATCAATGAGGGTCTTCTTGTATATTCTTCCTTTCCTCTCCTCCGAGGCTTCTTGTCCATTGCTACTTCTCACTATTGTAATCCACTAACGTATGCTAAAAGAGATCATGTAAAGGTTCCTTCATCACTTGAATTCAATTATTTATGGCTTGTCATGTCTTTACTAAGCCAACATCAATGACATAATCATTCGACAATCTCCCCTTGACAATATAACTCCTCCTGACGGTTTTGTTCCCCCTATCTTGTTGTGCCTTTCCTGTCTTGCCTTCCTGTGACTAGTTGGTTCCACCTGTCAATATGCTTCTTTTCTGAGTCATATGATTTACTGAGCATTCCTCTTGATGACAATGACAACAAGTCTTTCTGCAATTCTTCTTGATCTCATGCATTCATCCACTGTCATGTATCTTATCTCGTTCATATCAAGTATTATCTTCTAAACCTACTAAATATCTCATGAATTCATCATTGTCCATATGTCACAAAATTTTCCATGACTCTTCTACTCAACTGCACACAATGCTAACCCATTTGTCACTTTACTATTATGAAGATTTCTCCAAATCTACTGCAATTGATCACAACATATTCTTGCTTCTCAAGCTCTATATTTAATTCAAACTCTACAAGTTTACAATAAGAACATATTCTCAAATCTGTGATGAATATATCTCTTTTTGAATACATGCTTGAAATCCTCTATGTTGGATAAATTTCTATTTTCGACACACTAGTTCAATCGGAGTAACACTAGTTCATTGGGAGTCAACTGACTAGTTCTATTTTTAGACTTTCTATTTTTACCATCACTATTATGCATGCATGCATTCCTAAGGAAAGCTAACTGCTTGATTACTTTTCTTAATTATGGAATGCTTTGCCCTATATATGAGTGTATTCCACTCATTCATTGTATCATATTGATCATGATCTATGTATCAATCATCATCTCATTGGAGTAGTGTGAATATATTTTCTCATTCTTCCATATTGAATCTCTCTTCCTTTCTTGATAATATTTGTTTGTACTTGCTTTAGCTAGATCTCCTGTGCAGGTTTCCATGAAACACTGACATGGTATCAGTGCTAAGCTGCTTGGAGCAAGCCATACAAGCCAAAGAATAAAGAAAATCGGAGTTTCGGTGAGCTAAATTTGTGGTCGTAAATTTTAGCAGTTATTCCTCCCAAACTATTACGTTTCTGAGGAAATGGCCCATGTGGAAAGTTAATCATCCCATTTTGGAACTGGGTTTTCAACCGTTTGCCGAGATTCTTCACCGTTTTCTCAGAAAGTGAGCCGCAAGATAGCCTCCTGAAACTGATACGAATTTGTGGTCGTACATTTCCACATTCATTGCTCCCAAAATATTACATTTTGGAGGAAACATCCCACAAGAAAGTAAATCGGCCCATTTTGGAAGTGGGTTTTCAACCGTTTGGCGAGATTCCTCACCGTTTTCTCATAAAGTAAGTCGCAAGATCATCTCCTGAAACTGATATGAATTCTTAATTTCTTAATTTTTCACTTGCAGATTGAGAGTAAATTTTTAGGGGTTCTTGGAATCAGTGGGAGAGACAAATATGACAACTATTATACAACCAAACTTGGTGGTAATCCTCACACCATACAATTATTTTGATTGGAAGCCCAAGGCAGAATTCCAACTCAGAAGGAAAGGATTGTATAATTTGACGATGGTGATAGAAACAGAACCTACATCAGCAATTGAGAAGATGAGATGGGTGAACCATAAGGATGAGGCCACAGGACTACTTCTTCAGTTAATCTCCACTAATTTGTGGTTTCATGTTGCCGCATGCAAGACTCCAAATGAGATCTAGACCACCTTGGAAGGACTCTTTGGAAAGTAGGATGAGATGCGAGGCCATATGCTTGAGGTAGAGTTGAATACCTTAGACCCTAAAAGTTTTGATAATATACAAGATTTTTTTACTAAATTTAAATCTTTGTTATTAAGCTTGGGTGAATGTGGTATTGATAAGTCTACACAAGAGAAACAACTTATTCTAACAATCTTGGCCAAGCTAGGATCCAAATACATTGTATATGTCTCCAATTTCCATTATGGTGGATGACTTTTTGGAACAAATTGGAAAATGTCTACGTTGGCTTAGTTCATTGAGTCTCTTACACAAGAGCAGACAAAACTCATACATATGGGCCTCATGAAAGATGTTGATTAAGGTTGGTTGTCATTGATGTCAACCCTTGAAGAAAGACCCATATCACAAAGGTTTGGGTAATGGACCCAATAGTGTTTGATGTAAATATGACTCATTATTGTTTTGTCATGGTTGATAAGAAGTAAATATGGAT
>ML776773.1:1363826-1378871 GCA_009831015.1 Picea engelmannii
GTACAGGTTTACAGTGGTATATCTCACAGTGATAGTGTGACAGTGGTTCCATCATTCTACTTCTACTTCAGGGTGGAAGGACGGGGCAAGAATAGGTGGTTGTAGCCACCTTCCGGTTGTAGCCGGAGAACATTGGGGGTTGTAGCCTCCTTCTGGTTGTAGCCAGAGATTTGGGGAGTTGGAGCCTCCCTCAGGTTGTAGCCTGAGAAACTAGGGGGTTGGAGCCTCCTTCCAGTTGCAGCTAGAAAACAAAGGAAGTTGGTGCTTCCAATGAATGTAATTCTTCAAGACATATAAGAAAAATCATTTCGTGGTTTCCTCCCGATTTGGGTTTCCACGTAAAACACTGGTGTACTATGTATGTGTATGATTGTTCATTTGTTCATTTCTTATTTACTCTGTAGTTATTGGATAATAATGCTTCATTGATATAGCACTTGGATTATATGGTTAAAAGGGACTAAATTTCTCTATTACTGATTCACCCCCCCTTCTCAGTAATCCAACAAAAGATCCCAAAGAACATGCACTCACCATGCAGGATGGAAAAGGGTCATTCAAACAAAATAGGAAGGAGGGATATTCCAAATCCTTTAATGATTCTTCAGGTTCCAAAGACTGTTCAGATTCCAAGAAGAAGAAGAAGGGAAAGAAGTGCACTTACTGTAATAAACCGAATCATGAAGAATCCACATGCATGAAGAAACAGATCAATCTTATGGCACATGCACTTAAGCAGAACAACCTTGGAAACTTCATTCCATACGAAGTCAGGAAGCAAAAGGAAGAAGATCCTGCTCCTAAGAAAGGTAATCATCATGATCTTGTTGCAATTAATTCCTCATCTGATTCATGGATTATAGATTCTGGTGCAACCCATCATATGGCAGTGAAAGAGGAAGTTTTCTCTTCTTTGAGTCCATGTTCAAGACCCCCTATTCTCATGGGGGATGATACTCCAGTAGCAGCAGCAGGAGAAGGGAGAGTGGAAATCCACAATGGCAGTTTTGATAATGTTTTACATGTTCCAAATCTTTCTATGAATTTGTTGTTTATCAGATCACTCAGAAAGGAAAAAAGGTTGAATTTACATCAGATTCAGTTTTAGTAATTGGCATGCATGACAATTCCATTATTGCAATTGGTGAGGTGGATCACAAGTCAAGGTTGTATAAATTCACTAAGTTTTTTGACGATGACTCCTATATTCTACTTACACGTAAGGAGAGTACTTTGCATGCACCTCCACTGAAACATGCATATACTCTTGTTCTTCCATTAGTTTCAGACATCAGAGATGATTCCATACACTCTGATTTTGTACATGGAAATAAGCAGGTAGTACATCCAGATAAGAAGCCAAATCCAAAGCTTTAGCAGATTCTTAAGAAGGCACATACCACACTTCAGGCAGTAGGCAACCTTGCAGGGAATCCATTGGATTCGAGGAGGACTTGATCTCAACATGAGGAGCCTTCTCATGTACTTTCAGCTTTAGAACCTGCAATGCCCATGCATTGTTATATAGTTCAATCTACTGATCCACATAACTAAAATAGAGTTGTGGGAAATCCATTATGGAAAGCAGCCATGCAGAAGGAGTATGACTCACTCCTACAGAACCAGACTTGGAATCTAGTTCCACGTCCAATAGAAAGGAATATTTTCAGGTGCAGAGTCCACAGGATCAAGAAGTACAAGGCTAGACAGATTGCCAAAGGACTTCATCAGATCCATAAATATTTCTACATCTTCACGAAGACTTTCAGTGAGAAAAAGTTTCACACTTTGTCGGATCGTCTTGCAGTGAAGAACACAGTTGCCTAGCAACTGTCATTTTCTTCTTTTGATACGTTATCTTTTGAGGGGGGGGGTTGTTCCCACGTGGTTTTCCCTCTTTCCTCACTTTTATTCAGTGTTCATTAGTTGCATTGTACATGAGTACCTAAAATGGCCTAGTAGCCAGGACTTAGTTTTACTCCATAGTGATGCTCACGGGGGGTGTTGGAGAAATTTATATTTTCGACACACTAGTTCAGTGGGAGTAACACTAGTTCATTGGGATTCAACTGACTAGTTCTATTTTTAGAATTTCTATTTTTACCATCACTATTATGCATGCATGCATTCCTAAGGAAAGCTAACTGCTAGATTGCTTTTCTTAATTATGGAATGTTTTGCCCTACATATGAGTGTATTCCACTCATTCATTGTATCATATTGATCATGATCTATGTATCAATCATCAGCTCATTGGAGTAGTGTGAATATATTTTCTCATTCTTCCATATTGAATCTCTCTTCCTTTCTTGATAATCTTTGTTTGTACTTGCTTTAGCTAGATCTCTTGTGTAGGTTTCCATGAAACATTGACACTCTATACAATCATGAATCTCTTCCTCAAAAGTGTGCCACTAATATTCCTCGTAACTTCCAACTGACCTCTCCATACCTGCATGGGGATGTGTTCCAAAAAACGCTCCTTAATTAACCAATCTGTCATGAGACATTTTGTACCTCTTCCATCAAACCATTTAGAATATCCCTTCCCAAAATCTTGCAAAGACTTCACACTGCCCAAAAAATAGTTCTCCAAACTGGAATAGTTGTTTCTTAGACTCCCCCTGTTCAATATTTACATTATTGGGAGTATCCAAGCAATATTTTTTAGAACAATATATAAACCGTCTTTGTTGCAGGATCATCCTTTTGAATCTTGACATCTTCCTCTTTGCATCTAGATTCGTCATGATTTCACAACTCTGTAATTACTATGAGTATGATCTTTGGGAGTTCTTCATTCACCTATTCTTCTTGTTTTTTCTTTCTTCTCCAAACCTTCTTGTATCTGATATCAGTGTTTTCCTTCAAGGAATATTCCATCTGCTTCTACAATCATGAGCTACGTGTCCATAGTTGTGGCATTTGTAACATTCAATATTGTATGGGATTGTATAAACATCTCTTGCTTGAACATTTCTTCCATATTCTCTGCAATCTATATCTTTATGTCCAAATTTATTACAAGTAAAAAGATAACCAAGAAAGAAATTTTGATACCCAGAAGCTAGTGATCATCTTTTTGATGTAGTCCTTTTGAATTCATTCCTTAGCTAATCATGATCTTATCTTCCGTAGTTTCCTTCACAATGATTGTAGCTTCTTTGATGCCTTGAGGTAGAAGGTCTTCTTGGAGATACACCTCTTCTGCATTCATTCCTTTCCATTCTTAATTGTTGATTTTTCATTCCTCTTATTAGATGATCTTCTTCTTGAATGATCTCCAATACCTAAATATTTTCCTTTGAAGGCTTGCATTCTTCCTTCTTGTTGGGACCTTTGATGACTTATGCATAGCTCTTTTCTTATGCTTCTTTTTTTGTATTCATGGAGCTTGAACCCTTCTCAATATGAATTTGTTTGTATCATAGTCCAGACTTGTCATAGGATGGCCTTTGACTGCTGATGATTTCATCTAATATTTTGGTGTTGTTGTCAAATTTCTATTGGACATCCTTCTTCCGAAGTTCTTTTCTTAGTGATACTATTTCATATTCCAAACACTCATTTATTTTTTTTCTTTTCTTCCAACTTATTTTTGAGTGGTTCTTCAATTAATTTGGCTTCTTCCAGTTGAACCTTTAGATTTATGATAATCTGTTGGACTTCTTCAGAATTTTTGTTAGGGTTTTGAGAACACTCCTTTATCTTGATCAATTCTTCCTTAAGGGACTTGTTTTTCTTCATTTCCCTTTTTATATCACTTAAAGCACTAATTAGTGATGCCTCAATATCCACTCCACCTTATTCATAATCTTCTTCATCATTTTCAAGGGTTCCTTTCTGAGTTTCCATTGCCATGAAAAGCACTCTTTTTGAGTCACTATCACTATCATTATCCTCATTAGATCAAGAACTATCTTCTCTTGAGTAGAGGCTTTTCTTGAAGACTTTTATTTTATTTCCTTTCGTGTTTCCCTTTTGATATTTCTTTTCTTTCTTGGGAAATTCTTCTTCGTCACTATCTGAATTCTTAGCATAAGGAAATTTAGAAGAAAAATGACCAATTTTACCACAATTAAAGAACTTTAAGGGAAGCTTACCTTTGTACTTGTCGGTTCCTTTCTTCAACTTCCTCTCGAAGTTGGCTATTTATTTGTATTCATATGAATCATCATTGTAGCAGGAGATTGACTTTGATTTTTTCTTGTTCTTTATTGTCTTCTTGGATGCTTTGAATGTTGCTTACCTTCTGGATGGATTATCTTGTTTTGTTCTCATTTCATAAGTTTTATGTATTCCATGTAGCTCATCCATGCTTAATGTAGCAAGATATTCTCTTTCTTCTATGGATGAAATATTAGGATCAAATCCCATTGGATGAGACCTTAGTACCTTTTGAACAATTATCGAACCTTTAATTTCTTCTCCCAATCCTTTAATAGTATTCACTATTTTATCAATTTGCAGAAAGTAAGTTGTAATATATTCATCTTCCTTCATTTTCAGATGTTCAAATTGACTTTTGTAAGTTTGAAGCTTGGCCCCTTTTACTTTGGCATCTCCTTCGTAGACATTTTCATGTTTGTCCCAAATTTCCTTTGCGGAATCGCAATGCATAACCTTGACATAATGAACAAACCAGGCTACTTAGAATAGCATTCTCAGTCTTTGGATTTTTTTTCAGAAAGCTTATTTGCATCTTTATATGTTGGGGAGTGACATTTGCCTTGTATCCATTTACTACTACTTTCCAGATATCAAATCCCTATGCTTGCAAGAACGTTCTCATTCTTCTTCTCCAGAAAGAATAGTTGTGACCATCAAACACTAGCATTTCATTCTTAGTGAAATCCATGATCTAACTTCAAGTGGTTAGATTGTTCAAGAAGGACCTACTCTGATACCAATTGTTGGAATATTCAATAATACTAAGAGGGTGGGGGAATCAATATTATGCATGTTTTACCATTTTTAACCACAACACGTAAACATTAAGTTATCAAAAAAATATCACTTATGATTTCATTCAAGATATCATAAGCATATAAACACATATACACAATACACAATAATTTTATGTGGAAACCAAAATGGGATAAAACCACAGAACTCTTTTTAATTTATTATATGATTACATCCACTAGAATCACCAACTTCCAAAATTATCCAGCACCAACCCCCTGGTTTACAGGCTCCAACCTGAAGGAAGCTACAACTCCCTAAATTCTCCATCTCTAACCCCCTAGTTTACAAGATCCAACCTAAAGGAAGCTACAATTCCCTAGGTTCTCCAGCTTCAACTGGAAGGAGGCTCCAACCCCCTTGCCTTGCATCTTCCTTCCTCCCTAAAATATAAATGAGAGAATCAACATGTCACTTTTACTGTCACGGATATTGATACATCATCATCATCAAATCTTGTTCAACCTAATAACCACATAAATCTTATGCCAAGATATCCAAGAATATCCCCCAAATCATATACCCAAAATCACCAAGATATGCATCAAACCATGTGCCAAAAACCTCCAAGATATACCTCAAGCATGTGCCAAAACTCCAAGATATGCCTCAAAGCATATACCTAAACCTTCAAGATATGCCTCAAAGCATATGCGGAAACCTCCAAGATATGCCTCAAATCATATGCCAAAACCTTCAAGATACAAGCCTAAAGACATATACAGAAAACATACCTTTCATCATGTGTACACCCTAATGCATGAGATCTTGGACCATCAAACCTTCTTCAACTCCGGCATCAAGAAAAGAGCATCTTCCTCAAACCCTTCCTCAACCTCGTAGGACTGGACTGAGCAATAGGCAAGGCCTCGCGTGATGAGACTCATGAGACACCATGTACTAGACCCGTGGGGGTCACCTCAGATAGGGTTTCCAAAAAACCTTTCTCACATCTGGAACTTCGAGAAGTCCATCCTTTGCACGATTTTATTACTTCACTTGTGATAATATATCACACACCTTTTGTTTTAAATGAGAGGCTCTTGATGTGTATTTGTATCCTTCCAAGTACCTCCTTTACTTTTCTTTAGGTTCGACCTATAACTTCTTGTTGCAATTTTTTTTCTCCTTTACTTGATTTTAGGGATGACTTAAAAATTCTTGTTTGCAACTGTTTAGGGGAAAATTTTACATGATCATATTTAAGAGGGAATATCTCCTCAACCATGAGGAACCACGTGGCGTTCCAACTACTGTTTGAACTAGCTTGACAAGGACTATCAATCCATAGGGGTTTTGCATGCATTTGCAATGTCCTTCATACTCATTTTCTTCAATCAACTTCGGACTTCATGAGAACACCTCTTAATCTTCCTGACCATATCTTCAGGGCCTCTTGACCATACACTATAACTTCTTTTCTTAACAACTAGGGCTTCTTGTGGGCTTCCTCAAAGCCTCTTCTCATGAGGGCCATGCTTAGAGCTACGCTATAAGGGGACCACTTTGGAGACTCCTTCAAATAAACCCATCACTTCTAGGGGCTTCTATACCTTCTTTGGGGATTCTTTTAGGGTTGACATCAATGACAACCAATTTTCCAATAGGAAACCACTCTTTCCATTGATAAATCATCCCCAAATTACCTTCATTGAATACCTGGTATTGTCGGTGAGCATATTTTATAATTTTGTTTTGTTCATTACTGGCCTACAATTTTTTTCTCACCTGTTGTTACAACTATTGAATGTGTTCTACAAATGCTTCCCCGTTATCACTAATCATATCCCCAAGCGGTAGCTGCAACAAATCTAGGAAACCCATAGTATTTCTACCATAAACAACCTGAAATGGAGAATTACTCATAGATCGATTCACTGAACTATTGTAGAAAAATTCTACTTGAGGTAAATCCAAATCCCACTGCTTGGGATTCTCTCCAATAATGCTTTGTAATAGGTTTCCCAAACTCTGTTTTACTACCTCATTTTTCCCATATGTTTGGGGGTGATAGGTATTTATGAATAGTAATTTATTCCCCATTTTCTTCCATAAAGTCCTCCAAAAATGACCCAAAACCGAGTATCTATGTCATATGTAATAGTTTTTGGAACCCCGTGCAATCTAACAATTTTCAAAAAAAAACAATTCTACCACCCTCGATGCATCACTAGTTTTCTTGAAAGAAATGAAATGAGCCATTTAGAGAACCTATCAACAACCATAAAAATATAATCATTACCTCACTATGTGTTTGGGAGCCCCAACACAAAGTCCATGCTCGGATCTGTCCATGGGTCCATGGGCACTAGTAATGGCATATACAACCCTGTTCTCTATGAGTGTCCTTTAGCCATTTGACAAATCCTACATCGTGCCACATACCTAGTTATATCCATTTTCATCTTCGGTCAGTAATACTTATCTTCGATTAAGGCTAGTATCTTATCCTTTTCAAAATGTCCTGCCAAACCACTACTATGAAGTTCTTTGATAATATTTTCCCTCATAGAAACAATTGGAATGCATAATTGTTTTCCTTTGAAGAGGTATTCATCTTGCATTAAATATTCACCTTGAGTAAGATCCATGTTCCCGGCGACTAGATTCTTCAATTTTTCCACAATCTCCCAAAAATCGTTATCAGATGCATAGAGATCCTTTAATGCAGCAAACCCAATTACTTGATTTTCCATGGTTGTCAAAAGAATAGTGTGCAGACTCAAAGAATATGCAACTTGATTATGTCATCCTGATTTGTGCTTCAGAACAAAGGTGTAGACTTTTAAGAAAGAGACCCATTTTGCATGTCTATTGTTCAATTTATTTTCAGTGTTTACATATTTCAATGCAATCTGATCGGTAAATAACACAAACTCCTTCGACACTAAATAATGCCTCCAATGTCACAATTCTTACACAATTGCATAAAATTATACATC
Source organism: Picea engelmannii (assembly GCA_009831015.1). Classification (NCBI taxonomy): domain Eukaryota; kingdom Viridiplantae; phylum Streptophyta; class Pinopsida; order Pinales; family Pinaceae; genus Picea; species Picea engelmannii. Next base: position 1,371,734 of record ML776773.1, read on the forward strand.
ATATGTGGAGTGGTTATTTATTACCTCATCTAACTTTTCACTGAAAAATGAAATTGGTATACCTACTTGGATAAGAACAGATCCAAAGCCTACATGTGAAGCATCACAATCTACCTCAAACACTTTATCAAAATATGGTAATGCTAATATAGGTTCCTCGGTTACCTTCTTCTTTAAAAACTTAAAACTTTCCTTGGCTTCATTGGTCCACATGAATGTCTTTCCTTTGGTGCAATCTGTTATGGGTGCTACAATAATGCTAGAATTTTGAATAAATTTTTTGGTAAAAGGTGGCCAGCCCATGAAAACTTCTTACCTTTGTTATGCTCTGAGGAATAGGCCACTCCAAAATTTCTCTGACCTTCTCTAAATCCATCTTGACTCCTTCTGGTGAGATGACAAAACCCAGAAATACCAAACTTTCTTGCAAGAACCTACATTTCTTCAGGTTTTCATAAATTTGATGTTTTCTCAACACATCCAATATAATTTTTAAATGTTTCAAGTGATATTCTTTGTTGTTATTGAAAACTAGGATGTCATCAAAATAAACAAAAACAAACTTACCAATATAAGGTCGAAGAACGGTATTCATCAATAACATGAAAATAATAGGTGCATTGGACATCCTGGATGGCATCACCATCCATTCATGTAGTCTTTCCCTAGTCTTGAAGGTATTTTTCCATTCATCTCCTTTGTAAATGTGGATGTGGATCTGGTGGTATCCACTTCGCAAATCAATTTTACTAAAATATTTACCTCCGGATAGCATATCCATCATCTCATCCAAGTGTGGTATATGAAATCGATATTTGATGGTAATTTTATTGATTTCTCTGTTATCTGTGCGCATCCTCCATGTATTATCTTTTTCTGGAGTTAACAATGTCAGTACAGCACATGGACTCATGTTTTCTATTACCACACCTTTCTTTATAAGGTATGTTACTTGTCGATTAATATTTGCATGTTGTGTAGGAATAATCCTATAGGCTTCCTGATTAGGTAAAGATGATCATGGGATTAGATCAATGTGATGTTGAATATCCCTCTTTGATGGAAGACCATTAGGTATTTCATTAGGGATACCATCAACATATTCTTCTAGTACCTTGGCCACTTCAGCAGGGATCGATATGTCTTCCCTGACTCCTTTTTTCACTATTAATGGATATAATAATCATTTTTCCTTTGTTTACTTAACAATCTCTCTTTCCAACAGCATATTCTCAACTTTCCATTCATCCTTAAGGGGAAATAAGATGAATTTCAATCCATCCTTCCAAAAGGTGTAGGTATTCTTTTCTCCATCATGCATGACTTTTATGTCGTATTTCCAATGCCTCCCCAAAAACAGATGACATGCATCCATCGGAATGACATCACACCATACTTCATATTTATAAGTCTTACCGATGGAAAACTTGATCAAACATATTTTATTAATGGTGACTTCATTCCCTTTTTTGAACCATGCAATTTGGTAAGGATGGGGATGTGTTTCATAGCGTAATTTCAACTTATCTACCGTATCTTTGGAAACCATATTCTCACAACTTATACTATCAACAATAACTTGGCACACCTGTCCCCCAGAAGTGCATATGGTTTGAAAATATTTTTCTGAAGCCAATAATATTCATTGTCACTACTCCTCCTTTGATCTTTTTTAGGAATCACCATTGACTTTTGTATCATGAGATTCTCCCCTATATCGGGTGGGACTTCATATTCAACTATATATTCTTCATTCTCAGCTTGGACCAAGTTTAAACTAGTTTGTTGTCCTTGCTTCAGTTCTTGCATGTTATAATTTGAGCATTCAAATGCTCTATGACCCTCTACACCACACATAAAACACACATAAGATCCTCCTATGCCACCACTGTAACCTATACCCCTCTAAAATCATCTTCCCCGTAGTTGATTTAGGTTACCTTATCAAGTATCTTCTGCTTTCTCAACTCCTTGGGATGATTCACCTCTGCAATAGTTAAAACCACCCCATGAAGAAAACGATGTACCCCTCCTTGATCCTCTGTTCCTTTGAGAAAATTGTCGGGTTTTTTTCCTCAACATTTAATGCTAATTGGTATGCCTCTTCCATGGTGCAAACCCTATGCATGCTTAATTGATATTGATTAGAAAATTTTAGAAAATTCGCATACCTTGTAGCCAGTTGCTCATTAGTTTCCTAGTGATCCACGGGAATGGAAAACTGATAAAACTCGTTTGTGAGTTCCTCCACAGTGGACAGGTTTTGCTTCAAGTTCTGAAATCTACAAAAAAGGGTCTAGGAATAGTCTAAAGGAAAAACGTATTCTCTCAATTTTTTTGCATCTTATCCCAGGTCCTAATTTTGTCTTTTCTTTTTTTTGTTCTGTCTTTCTGCCCATGATCCCACTAGATCATGGTGTGACCCTTCAAATTGGTGCATGCAAATTTCACTTTATTTTCCTCTGTCATAGGTTTCCATTCAAAAAAAAATCCAAGGCGTTTATCCAATCTATTAACTCCTCTGGTTTAAGACTCCCTGCATATTATGAATCTTTCTTTTTTATCCCATCATTTCTCCCTTCTAAATCCTTGAGCATCCTTTCTTCAAATGTCATGCACTCTAGATGTTCTTATGCATGCCCTAGATGTTGATTTGAATCTCCTTGGTCTGTTTCATCATCAAACACTTCTCTGTGTAGTATTCTCTGAATAGCCAGCATGTTTGTAATATCTTCTACTTGCCTTTAGCGGTTTTTCATATCTCTACACATATGAGCAAGACCTACTCTTCCTCTTCCTCTCCCAGCCATCTTCTTGCTCTGATACCATATGATGTATCCAATAAAATTTGATTCATTCACAAGATCTAAAAACCATGCAAACACACAAGAATGGAAAATAACTCTCTTTAATTCCTTCTCCATCCTAACCATTACAATGGAAGTTCAACCCCTTATAACTACTATCAGATATTTTTGAAAACAACTAATTTTAGAAAATTATCACATGACTCTAAAATTGACCTATAACTAAAATCTAACTAGAGAAACGCTATTTGTCAACTTGATTTTCTGATTAGGTGCATAATCTAAGAGATAATTGATAACTACTAATTTAATTTTTTCTCGAAAAAACACTAAAACCCTAATTTGAGGCCTTATATGAAGGAATTTGTCCCTGTGAAAGTGTCGAAATGATGTTCGATCTGAAGGATCACATTGACACGATAGTGAACTATTCGAGACACAACTCCCTGTAAAATTGCATCCCAAACGGATAACCGAGTCAAAAGTTATGACCCTCGAAAATCCCTGTATCATTTCCCCCTCGAAGAGGCTAGTGAACTTGGTTTTCTATAAATAAAGATATCATTTTTGGTGTTGTGGTTCTCTATATTGTGTTGTTTCGTCGGTACTTTTTGCAAAAATTATGTTTCCTTCTTATTATAATACATACAGTACCTAACAAGTGGTATCAGAGCACTTTCTTCTGTAGAAACTGTGGGAATTGTTTTTTCAACACGTAGTAAATATAGACGGGTTCGTGAGGTTACTCGACATAAATGTTTCACCTTGTTGGAAACCTCCGTAGCCCTTGTTGGTACCCCTTCGAGTAGTATTTCATCAGACATAATATGTACATGACCATCACTCCCATGTACCTTTAGGTATATTGGGAGCACCCTATGTCTCTTGAAACTATCTCTAGATCAGTTGGTCGAGTGCCTGACTTCTATAGTGACACCGAGAACAACACTCGGGAAGATACTCTCTAGTGCCTGGGTAATCGGGTAGTGCAGCTAAGGGTATGGTCGAGCCTCCTTAATTGGTGCATTGCGATGTTGGGTTGATTGCTATTATTCCAGCCTACACGCATATCATAGAGCTATAGCACAGGGAAAACCCTTGTCTGTAGGAACCTTGAAAACCCTAACCCTTGGGAAAGGAACAAAACCGACAAGGAACATAAGAGACATATTGTCGTGCAACCTTGCCTCCTACATTCTGGTTGCAAAATTCCTACATAATTTTTTTGTTAACAATTTGGAAAATTTGTTATTGTAGTATTTTTCAAGCCGAAGTATAACTCTGCAAGAGTAAAAAAAAAAATGAGTATAGTGGTCTCGTCGACACCCTTATTTTGAACCTATCTCATTGGATTCCCCTCTTTGCATTGATCGTTGTGGTACCTATCACTTATAAGAAAATTTTTTGTAGACCCACCCACCCTTCCATGCACCCTTATTTGGCACCTATCCCATTGACTTCCTCTCTTTGCATTGATCTCTGTGGTACCCTTCACCAATAACCCCTTTTTTGTTCAAACCCACCTGCCCCTTTCCCTCCCTAATGGCCCACACCCACAACCAAAACTTTGATAACCAAATCACTTCCTTGGACAAAGTCAATGATCAAACTAGAAAAGATATCTCTAACCTTACTTCCAACATTGCTAACATAAATTTTTGTCTCACCCCACTAAAATCATTTCCAGCAGCAGTGAACCACTTGACTACAATGTGTCAGCAATCCCAAGAAGTAACGAACAACTTGACCACAATGATTAAGAAATCCAAATATCCTCTCTTTTGCACCACTTTATAGCCCAAAAGGCACCAAATCCTCCCATTTTGCATCCTTTCATTCCAACCACTTTCAGTGTGGCTTGTTTCTTCCTATAGTGGAGGTGAAAAAGTTTGATGGCTCGGATCCCATGGGTTGGGTCACTCAAATGGAACATTATTTCTCTTTGCAATATATATTGATGAGTTGGAAAAACTTCGCTATGGTGTACTCTATCTAGATCATGAACGTTGTAAAAGGTGGCAATGGAGAAAAAATGCATGTCAAGGGTATGTATCTTGGACACATTTTGTTGCATAACTTGTTACTTTATGAACACTTCGACAATGACACCCACCATTTAGGCCATTTGACCAAGTTGAAACAATTCGACACAGTGGAAGACTTTATAGTTTCCTTTGATAACTTGGCTTTTTGTACAGAGGGCATGTCAGATGCCTTTTTTGGGGAATGCTTTATCAGTGACCTCAAGGATGAAATCCATGCCCACGTCCTAATGGCTCGCCCCTAGACTTGGGTGGAAGATATTGAATGAGCTCAGGAAGAAGATTACATTGTATCCTCCCAAACCATAAAATCCTCCTTTATTCCTCGCCCTAAACCCTCAAATCCTACCCCTCTTGCCACTCCACTCAAGATCCATAAATTGACATGAGTAGAAATGGTTGAATGCCTACTCAAGGATCTTTACTATAATTGTGATGACAAATATTTTATGGGGAAAAAGTGTAAGGAATAGAATCTTCTTATGGCCATCTCTAAGGATGTTTATGATGAAGATGTAGAGGTTTCCCCTGTGGCAGAGCTACCCAAGCAAGTTGATCTTACTCCACCCTCTGATCCACCAAAAGTCGAACCAATGATTTCATCGAATGCCCTCACTGGATTCTCTACTCTCCAAACCATTAAGTTAATTGGATACATTAATCATTGGAAGGTCATCATCCTAGTTGATAGTGGAAACACCCATAATTTTATTCATCGTTGCATTTCCCAAGAAACCAATTTCTATCTATGTGAAGTCAACAATTTTCAAATCGTGATTACCAATGGCGGTCCCATGAAATGTGGGGGGGATTGTGAAAATGTATGCCTCTAAATTGATCAGTACCACCTGAAATATCATATGTTTTCTATCAACATGGGTGGTTGTGACATTGTGCTCAATGCAGAATGGTTACGCACTCTCGGCCCCATCCTCATGGATTTTAAGGAATTAACCATGCAATTCCAATAAGAGGGACAACAATATAAGTTATAATGCATCACAATAGGCTCCCCTGAGATCATTAGTTTCCATTGAATGGAAAATCTCCTCAAAAAAGGTCATTCTGGCATTATTTCCAAACTCCATTCCATTCAAGCAGTTGAGACACCCTCTATGAATCCTAACCTCCAACCTATACTCACCCAACACCAAGTTTTTTTTACTACTCCCCATGGACTTCCCCTTTCCCGTGGCATTCATGATCATTCTATTCCTCTAGTACTAAGAAATCTTCCTTCCAATGTTCTTCCTTATCATCATCCATTTGCCCAGAAGAATGAAATTGAGAAAAAATTTCAAGAATTGCTCGAAGCGGGTGTTATCCTTCCTAGTACCAACCCCTATTATTCTCCTGTGGTCATGGCACTCAACAAATAAGGCACTTGGCACACGTGTCCCAAATTTTTTGCCTTCAAAAAATTCACCATTAAAGACAAATTTCCCATTCCTATCATTGATGACCTGATGGATGAATTGAGTGGTACTCGGTACTTTAGTAAACTTGATCTTCATTCTGGCTACCACCATATACATATGAAAGCTTAATACATTCCCAAGACTACATTTAGAACTCATGAGGGTCATTATGAGTTCTTTTGTTGATGTTAGTGGTAGCATCAAACATGTACTTTCACATTGGATTGTGTCTAGCATGTGGAAGTTGTTGAAATCCTAGTGTGAGTTTACTTTAGTTAAAAGTAATTAATTAAAGTAAAAGTGTTTTTATTAGTGAATTGAGTTATTTAAGGAACATGCTTAGCATGCATCATGTAATCTAAATCTTAAGTGGGTGTGAGAAGTAATCTCAACTGTGGATCACTTGGGAGATTAGATTTAGATTATAAATCATGATTATAAAAGCAAGACTAGGGTGAAGGAGGATGTTACTTCGGGAAGAGGTCACTTGTGTTGAGGGAGTCGACATAGAAACCTTGGTGAGAGACCAAGGTGAGGATATTTGGTGAGATGCCAATATTGGGAGACTCTTGGTGATATGCTAAGAGTGAGGGAAACTCTTGGTGAGATTCCATGAGCAAGGAAATTTTGGTTAGATGCCAAGGTTGGGATATTTGGTGAGATGTCGAGATCAGGTACCTTGATGAGAGATCAAGCTTGGATCTAGTAGAGAAGGACTTTTTCTAGTGTGAAGTGTTCGACAACACAGGTATTCCAACAGAGGACGAACACCTTCAGTAACCACTCACATAACCAGATCAAAGATCAACACACCGATGTTTTCACGTGGTAAAACCCCTACGGGGAAACATCCACGGCCCCAGCCAACGCG